>CM045914.1:3592786-3804050 GCA_025169955.1 Salix arbutifolia
TAGGGTCATAGGCTGAGGCAAATGAGGAAGCCAAAATGCAGAATGCAAAAGCTACAAGGAAGTGCTCACCCTTCATTGGGACTGACAATCTCTTGCTTCAATTATTTTTTTATTTTATTTTAGTGTTGAGGGTGATAAATCTTGCCTGAATTTCATTAGTATTTATAGGTGATGGTCTGAGCCAGTAGTCTCTGTCATCCCAAACTAAGTTGATGAAGTAGTCTCGAGTAGTTATTAAAGATAATTTATTGTTAAACCACTTTATATCTATACTTTTTCCTTGGACGCTTTCTTCAATACAGCTTCCAGACAGAAGTTGTGGTGATTCCAATATAATATTTTACCCTACTCTCTCTTATTCTCAGTAATTATTCAATGTATAGATTTGTATTCCTACGTAAAATTAAGTGTAGAGTTGCTGAAGCTAATTGCTAAAATTTTGTTTATCGGAATTAAGTATTTGGAATGCTAAAGATGTCATATCTAGAATGGTGAGCGAAGTTACCATTGGTTCTTGCTGATGAAACATTTGGCCCTGAAGAAAAACCTAGCGAATATGATGTCTGATGCTTCAGTATAGGCTTTCCCTGCAGTTTTCTTTCACATCTCCCCAACTTTGGCATCAAATTTTCATGTCACCACATCTATTCCGCTAGACAAACCTAGACAATATGATCATGTCCGGCCTCTTCACCAGAGTCAAAGTTCAAATCTTTCTTGTTTAGATAGTTCAAAATATCCAGACTGAAGCAATACTGTTTTTGCTTAAGAATACAGAATATTACCAAGGCTATAGTGATAGTAGATTACGTACAAAATACAGTGTAGATAGTATAATGGACAAGTCTTCATTGACTCTATCAAAATACACCTTGAATTACTGAAATGAAGTCCTGTCCTAATCTTGGAAATATTTATAGTACTAATAGATAGCCATCACTGAACAAACTAAGGGGGGGGCATTCTAAATTCCTATCACTTAGCGTATAGATCCGTATATAGCATCCTCTTAAGTTGAACGATTGAAGTTCTGAATTCCAGTTCTACTCTGTGTTTAGAAAACACTGATAGTTGTAAGAGATTGGCAACTGATAACAGGAAATGACTTCGAATCTTAAGCAGTTAGCGTCAAAGACAGATAAAATCTTGTACAGCAGTGTTTTGATGTAATAGACCAAGGTTTTCGAGCGAGAGAGGCTCGAACTCTCGACTTCAGGATAACTCGGAAGTTATTGATCAGACCTTTTCTTTCAATATCTAATGCATCACTTGACCACCTCGTTCTGTTGGAAATCTTGAATCTGTACAGTAATTGTTTAAAATAACTACTGTTGAGATTAAAAATATGGAAAACAAGAAATCCTGAAGAACCCGAAAATCATAAATATTGGAATGAATCACATTCATTCATTCCAGAAAATCATAAATATTGGAATGAATCACATTCATTTATTCAATTTATTCAATTGAAACTTTACCTATTTATAGGCTTACAAGAACTAGAAATTAAAATAAACTAGAACTCTCAATAGACTAGGAGAGGTTATTGGATAAGGATAGGATTTATGATAAATCCTATTAGAAATAGTAATTAAAACTAATTAGAACTCTATAGCTAAAAAGAGAGCTAATCTCTTTTGAATCCTACAACTAAAACTTCTTATCTTCAAAGCTAATCTCATTAAAATCTAACACTCCTCCTTGAGATTTGTTTTGGATATCCCCAACTTCATCTTTAGGAACTCCAATCTTGCTAGAGGAAGTGCCTTGGTTATAACATCATGCTGAACTGGATTTTCATCAACTCTGTTTTGTTCCAAATAAAAAACAGCATAAACTTCAAATTTTGCTCCTCCTGTCTTCGTGTACCATTTCACACGGTTAACAATACAAATATGAGTTTGAGCTTCAAATTTCTGTGGCAAAGAAACCATCATTTTCTCTACCACCTTTTGATCTTCAATCACCTTTCCAAGCAGTCTCATTTGATTCATAACATCCATTAATATGCCAGAATAATCCTTGACATATTCAACATCTTTCATCTTCATTAGTTCAAACTCCTTTTTCAATACAAGGATTCGAACTATTTTGACTCTGTTGCTTCCCTTAAATTCACCTTGAAGCTTATCCCATACAAGCTTTGGTGTCTCCAGATCCATAATCTTTGTGAAAATATGATCTGCAAATGCTGAATGAAGGTAAGTAATAACTTTGTCCTTCTTCAGTTTTTCTTCTTCATGTGCTCTTATTTGAGCAAGTGTTGGATTGACTGACAATGGTGATGGATAAACATCGGTTGTGACCATATTCCATAACCCTTGAGATCTTAAATAGAATCTCATCTTTACAACCCATATGTGATAGTGTTCTCTAGTAAATACTGGAATGACAATAGCAATGTTGCTTGAGGTAGACATGTTTTGATAAAAATAAACCTCTTTTGTTTGCAGTCAATCACTCTGTGTTTAGCTCTCAAACTCTTTTGTGTTTATCACTCAAAAAAATCTCACAGTCCCGTAAAAAAACTGCTCTGATACCAATTGTTGGAAAATTGTAAAAGCTCTGATACCAATTGTTGGAAATCTTGAATCTGTACAGTAACTTTTTAGAACAACTACTGTTTAGATTAAAAATATGGAAAACAAGAAATCCTGAAGAACCCGAAAATCATAAATATTGGAATGAATCACATTTATTTATTCAATTTATTCAATTGAAACTTTGACTATTTATAAGCTTACAAGAACTAGAAATTAAAATAAACTAGAACTCTCAATAGACTAGGAGAGGTTATTGGATAAGGATAGGATTTATGATAAATCCTATTAGAAATAGTAATTAAAACTAATTAGAACTCTATAGCTAAAAAGAGAGCTAATCTCTTTTGAATCCTACAACTAAAACTTCTTATCTTCAAAGCTAATCTCATTAAAATCTAACACGTCCAACATTAGTGCTTGCAGTGGCGGTCTACTCAATATTTTATTAATATAATTTTAACGAACGCAGCAACTCTTTTTCCTGCACCTGATCTAACTGGATAGAAGTAGAGGACTCTGCTACCTTCTGGGTCTGCAGGTCCTCCTGGTTGGCATTGTCAATAGTTTATTGACTAGTAAAATTTGGATTATTAGAGATTAGGTGTGGTTTCAAAAAAGTCTGCGTTTAGAATTTGGTACGTTTTTCAACTTTGGAATGGTGTTGTTAAGGTTAGCGATCCACTTTAAGCTGTGATCCAATCTCAAATGAGTATAGTACAATGGATGGTTTCAACTTTCAATTTGTAAAGCAGCAAGTAATCCTACACAACTGCTACGAAAATTATTGTTTACCTGCTCGAACAGTTAGTTGACGTTCTAGAGATAACACTTTCACTTATTTACCATGATACTATTTGATACTGCATTTTAAAAATATTTTTGAAAAAAAATAACAATTTTTTATTTTTATTTTTAGTGTTTTTAAGATAATTTTGATATGATAATATCAGAAATAGTTTTTTAAAAGTAAAAAAATATTATTTAATATATTTCTCAACAAAAAGTAATTTGAAAAATAACTTCAAGTACAATCCCAAACAACTTATACGATGAACTTTGTAAATTTGCCCGATCTGCAGGATGGGAAACAAATCATGTTGAAACTTAGTGATGGGAAAATTCATGTTGATGCCCTTCCCGAGCTTCTGAAGATCTGTGATAATAGTCTAAGAACTCCATTAATATATATCACAGCCAGTAAGATATTGGCTATACAGAGGGAATAAGAGAAATAAAAATCACAGTATCATGTAATTTATAAAACAAGATATCAGAGCCTTATTGACCAGTGGTCACAAGTTCAAATCTCACCGCTCTCATTCTATTTAATAAAAATCAAGCATAAGATAATGTAGGCCTGTATGCAAGTTTCTAGCTAAAATGACTTTCACTTGAAAGGATGTGTTAGAAAATAATATTTTGGAGTTTTACCTAACAATTTGAGATTTTAAATGAGATAGTCCCTTAACATTGTGTATATATATATATATATATTTGGCCCAAATCTGAAAACCTCTTTTGTTTTAAGAAACTCCAAATATTGAGTAGGTTTATTATAAAACTTTGCTGATTGAATTGAATTTCTAAAACAAGGTTTCTAGGTATAAAAAATTATATATCATCGATAGCATTTCATCCTCAAGGATTTTCTTCATCACCCTAACTAGCAAAGAGGGAGCAGTATGTCCCCTTCTTAGCACTGCCCACCGGCAGCAAAGTATTTTCTGCAATTTTTCTTACAAAGTTTATTTCTTTTTTGTCATCTCTTTTTAGCTTTTTACGAGGTGATTTGCACGCACATTGCACTGGTTTTTTTTTATATAAAAAATTAATTAATTTTTTATGTGTTGTAATTAGTTATTTTAATATTTAATTAATTAAATTTTAATAGATCAAATCTGCTAGAAATAATTTTTTTCCAGCTTAAAAGGAACAGTGTAATCGAAACGCAGGGGAAGTGGTCTTTATATTTTTTAATTTGTAGATAACTTGGGTATATTTCTCTACCCATTTTGTTTGTAAGTTGCATTTTTCCCTCAGTAATATCAGATTTGAAATATGAAACAATTTTTTTTTTTACATAAACAATCTAAAATCCAACAATCAAATTTTTATAAGAAATAAGCTTAAACAAAAGAGGACAAAATTAGAATTAAAACGCAATTTTTTTTGTATTATTTTATAAGATTTATTCCTCATGTTATTATATTAAAAATATCTAAGAACACTTATATTATTTTTTTGTTCTTTCAAAAATCCTAGGTCATGTTTTTTCTATCTATATATATATTTTCAGGTGTTAATATTAAATAAATATTAAAATATATAATTAGTCTCACATATTTATAAGAAAAAAAAACCTAAATAAATGACAAAATAAAAATAAATATAGGTAGATTTTTTTTAAAAATTGACTTGAAAGATAAATAAAAAGAATCTAAAAAACAACAATAGAAAAAATAATAAATATCAATTTTAAAATGACCATCAACACAAATTAAAATGTAAATATATATAAAAAAATAACAACAGTGGAAATAATAATAATTGGTGAGACCATAATTATTTTCAGAAAAAAATATTTCATAATTTTATATTTTATAAGATTTATTATTCATATTATTATATTGAAATTATTTTAGAGCAATGACAATAATTTTTTCTCCCAAAAAACCTAGGTTATATATATATATATATATATATTAAGGTGCTAATATTAAATAAATATAAAAAAATATAATTAGTCTGACATATTTAACAGAAAACAAAACTAACAAATAATCATTATGATTTTTTTGAATGTCTTATCTATAATAATAAGAAAATCCAAAACCTAACAATATTAACAAAAAAGCAATTAAAAAACAAAATAAATGACAAAATAAAAATAAATATTATCAGATTTTAAGAAATTATTTGACCTGGGAAAAAAAAGGAGAAATTATAATAATTATTAATAATCACCAGCACATATTAAAATTTGAACATTAAATAAAAAAACTTCATAACATTTGAAATAACAAAAAATTGAAACAAATACTAAGAGCATGTACATATAAACATGGACAGAAATAGGAACTATGTCAGAAATATGTATAAAAAAATAAAGGTACTAAAAGAAAATCCAAGATTAAAAGTATAAGAGAAAAAAAAAAACATATGCAATAAATTTGATTCGAAGGACAAAATTGAAATAAATCCAAACATTAATACTGATAAATTTAAATAATTTAAAATAAAATCAGAAATTAAAAGAATTAGGACCAAAATGAAACTTAAATCTATAATTAATTTGCATGGAAGGATAAAATTGAAAAGAATCAAACTTTGATACTAAAAATATTAAGGATTTATAATAAATTTGCATGGAAGGATAAAATTAGAATAAATCAAAACTTTGATACCAAAAATATTAAGGATTCCAGACCAATCTAAAAATTCAAAGAATTAGGACCTAAATGAAACTATAATATATAATCAATTTCAATTGAAGGACGAAATTGAAACAAATCAAAACCTATATAATAGCACTAAGGACAAAAAAAAACCAAATCAAAAGTTCAGGGATTGAAATGAAATATGACAAAAAACAGCTGCACCGATGTCAGCATGCACAGGCAGGAGAGAGAAAAGTGTGGGAAAATTTTGAACGACCATTGACACGTCTCCGGCCACCTTTGACCAACACGCGCCGTACCATGTGTAAGAGAACATGTATGAAAATTATTCTAGATGCCGGTTGGGTATTTTTGGACGCTAGAATATGCCGCACGCGCCGCCTGAAAGACCCGTGAGGGTGGAAATGTACGGCGCAATCGGCGAGAGCCAACAGTAAATCGGCGCGAAAAAGAATAAAAAATTGGTAAATTACCGAGACACCCCTCCAGGCCAGACCTTGTTTTTGTCGTTTTCGAGGGATGAAAGTGTTATTTCACTGTGCAAAGATATATTTAAAAATAAATAAACTGGTCAGCCGAACCGGATCGGAAATGTGCAATTACCGTGGAACCCCTCAACCTAGGCGCATGTTTTTGTCTTTTTCGAGTGACAATTTCGTTAATACACCGTGGAAAAAGAAAAAACAAAGCAGACCGACCGAACCAAAGCGAACCGACCGAACCGAACTGACCCGAAAATTGAGCATAATAGTAACCGTGAATAGTGTTTTGTGTGAGAGTGAACAGTGGATCGGGCCGTGAGTTGTTTTAGCTGTAGTATAATGTTTTTTTTCATTTGGCCATTTAAATAACCATAGTCAACTATTGTCATGTCCTCAAATGAAGTTTTCTTTGGTGACTTAACTATGCCACAAGGAAACTCTAGTTCTGTCCACAACTCACGGTTGCAAAATTTAATTGCAGGGGATGGACATTGAAAACCACAGAATTCAGCTAAATTAGGAAACAACAAAAGGATGCAAGGAAGGTTTCTGATAATCTAAAAATTCTTAGTCAACTAGCAGTAGTTAACAAACTTAAGTATTATAAATGTTATCCAAGATAGACAATAACACATTAAGAAAAAGGTTTTTATAAAACCATTTTCCTATATATAATGATTATGGCATAACCAAAGATAGGTGCCGAACATTATAAAATCACGCTTCTTGTCCATGCATGTTACAAACGTAAGTTTCCTTACTTATTGTTTCCTCCAAACTGTTTCTGAAGATAGCTCACTATTTTGCTGTCCAACTGGAACGCCTTGGCAAGAACATCAGGACTGATGGGCGGATCTGAGCCGAACACTGCGTTTGCTATTGTGATAGTACCAGGATTTTGGCTGCTTAAACCAGCAAACACAACTGCAGGGGTTTTTGCAATATTGAGCTGGAAGTGAATGATGTTGAACACTAAGCTACTCACTTGTTTCACTTAAGCTAGTAGAAGACAGTTCTTGTACTGTCAACACAGAAGTGAAGAATATGACAGACCATGAACTGTCATCACAGAGAAGAAGAGGCAGTGTGTGTATATGCTTAGCTGTCATTAATTGACTGTTAAATCAGTTGTAACAAACTAAGAAGAGAAGTTTAATCTGACTTGTGTGGATAGTTAGTTGCAGAGCATGTGAAATGCATGTTTGCTCAAACTATATAAGTGAGCATTGTATCAAACACAAGTAAGGCAATATACTGAAAAACAGAGTCTTATCTCTTCTCTACATTTTTGCATTCCCAGCTTTTACAAAGCCTTCATCTCTCTCAAATAAATCAACCTGCAATCAAACCACACAAAACACAATCAACACACAAAATCCAACATGGTATCAGAGCTATAAACAGATTCAACAAGGGGCGTGAACTGTGAAATCAAGATTTTCAGTATTCAAAAATGACAGGATTATCAAGCACTGGAGGAGATCTAAGGACACTTCAGTTTAATGGAACCAATTACGATTTTTGGGCAGTTAAAATGGAGACTATCCTAATAGCTTTTGACCTATGGGATGTGGTAGAGATGACTCACACAAATCCTGAATCAGAGAGTGAATCTGCAGGAGAAAAAAGTGGAGCTTCAAAAGCCACAGAAGAAAAGCTAGTTGCTACAAAAGAAAAAAGGATCAAGAATGCTAAGGCACTAAGCATCATTCAAGGAGCAATATCTGATGAGTTGTTTCCAAGGATCCGAAATGAAAAAACAGCAAAAGGAGCATGGGAGATTTTGAGCAGAGAATTCAGAGGTGATAAAAAGATAAGGGCTGTAAAACTCCAAGCCATTAGAGCTGAGTTTGAATATATGAGAATGTCAGAAAATGACAACCTAGACAATTATCTAGCCAAGTTTTTTGATGTTGTGAATGACTTAAAATCACTTGGTGAGGAGGTGACTGAAACTAGATTAGTTCAGAAATTACTAATGAGTTTGTGTAGAAGGTATAAGTCTATTGTTTCAATAATTGAAGAAACAAGAGACATTGATGTGCTAAGAATTGAAGAAGTAATTGCCTCTGTCAAAGTGCATGATAAAAGAGAAGATTTGCATGATGAAAGAGATAAAGTTGCTGGAATGGAAAGAGCTTTCAGTAGCTTTAAGGTCAGAAATCAGTCAAATGCAAAATGGCAGCAGCAGCATAAAGAGGCTCAAAACTGGAACCAAGGAGAAAATATGCATAACAGCCATGGTTCAAGCTGGAATCAAGGAACTGGAGCAAATTGCAGCAATGTTTTCAGTTCACAACATAAGTATGGCAGCAGCAGTCAAGCTACCATGAAGCCACAATGCAACACATGCCAAAAATTTCATTTTGGTGTGTGCAGATTCAAAGGAAAAGTCAGATGTGTTAAATGCAACAGATTTGACCATAATGCACGAGAATGTGAAGGAAATGTGCACAAGCAACAACGAGCCAACTATGCAAGGAAAGAAGAGACAACTTCAGCTACTATGTTCTATGCATGTCGTGTTGAAACAATGGAGGACAAAAGCACTTGGTTTCATGACAATGCATCAAGTGGAACCTGTACTCAGAGTGGTGAATCTCGCGAAGATGATCTGTCTGACTATGAGATGCAGGGCAGTAATGATCATAGTTCTGGTTCCAAGTCCCCTGAACCTGAAGTAGACAATGATTTGAAAGTTGAAAAAAAACTGTCATCAAGTCCAGTTCAAACTTCATTGCATCAACATGATAATGTAGAAAAGAGGGAGGATATTCCAGAACAAAGTAACAACAGTTTGGCAATGCAGCCAAATAAGCCAGATGACCTGTCTGTAGATGTTTCTACCAAAACCAGTTTGAAGAATAAGAGTGCTGATCACAAGGCATCCCCAACTGTTTGGGGACGTACCTCTGCCAAGAAGAACCTTTCCATGGAATCCATTGATTACCCTATTGAGGATGATGTTGAAATCCAGAAGCTGGAGGCAAGTAAAATTGAGTTGCAAAATAGAATATCTGAAGAGATCAAAGTTAATGTCATTCTGCAAGCCAACCTGGAAAAACGAAAGAGGGCTTTGCATGAACATCGTCAAGCTCTCCAGCAAGATGTGGCAAGACTACAAGAACAGCTGCAAACAGAGAAAGATAAGAGAAAAGTTCTAGAAGCAGAACTTAACACTTCTAACGGACCCTTGCAAGTTCCAGTTACAATGAATGAAAATAAAAAGGCAGATCATGAGGAGAAGAAATCTTATGAGGAGAAGTATCAGGTTGAAAAAGAAACCTATCTGAAGTTGATGACAAAGGAGAAGCGCGAGATCGAAGCAATGAAGTTTTTCGGTGAGGAATCACAAGTAGAAGCAACACTTCTATTGTGTGATAATATATCAGCAATCACAATGGCTAGAAATCCAGATTGAAGTTGAAACTTGGTGATTAACCAGTAAGTAGCTTAGGAGAGGCTGTTGAACACTAAGCTACTCACTTGTTTCACTTAAGCTAGTAGAAGACAGTTCTTGTACTGTCAACACAGAAGTGAAGAATATGACAGACCATGAACTGTCATCACAGAGAAGAAGAGGCAGTGTGTGTATATGCTTAGCTGTCATTAATTGACTGTTAAATCAGTTGTAACAAACTAAGAAGAGAAGTTTAATCTGACTTGTGTGGATAGTTAGTTGCAGAGCATGTGAAATGCATGTTTGCTCAAACTATATAAGTGAGCATTGTATCAAACACAAGTAAGGCAATATACTGAAAAACAGAGTCTTATCTCTTCTCTACATTTTTGCATTCCCAGCTTTTACAAAGCCTTCATCTCTCTCAAATAAATCAACCTGCAATCAAACCACACAAAACACAATCAACACACAAAATCCAACAAATGAGGCCGATTGGAAACACAAAAACATCTCCAGGGTACAAGACTTTGCTGATGAAACGATTATCCGGGTTCGATGTCACAAATCCAACGTAGAGTGTGCCTTCCACGACTACTAGAATCTCTGTACCACGAGGGTGAGTGTGGGGTGGGTTTAAGCCACCATTTGGAGCGTAGTCGATGCGAGCCAAAGATATGCCGAGCGTGTTAAGCCCCGGTATTTGGTCTACGTTTAAAAGAGTAACATTTGATCCGACTTTGTTTCCTGTGTTTCTGGGAATGTTGAGTCCTGAAAAGGAGAAATCTTTCGCTGTCGCTAACTTCGGGTCCATACAGAATTTCCCATTGACAAACACTGCGTAAAAGAAATGCTGGTTAATCCAAGTAAGCATGACAAACTAAGGAACAATTTTTATGCAGCTAATAGCAAGCCATAAGCGACCGCCTTTCCTGAAATTTGAATGATATATATTAGTATGTCAAAAGCTTGTGATCTGCACAGCAGGTCTCGAGTTCGAGTCAGTTCGTGCACTCTTTGTAAGAATCTATGATAGATGGAGTTTTACACGCTTACTTAGACCCACAAAGTGTGCTTTCCGGGAATGAGGTTTTCTCGGATCCAAATAAATAAATAAATACATAACTAAGGTAGAAACTTGGAGAAGAAGGCAGCGTTACCAGCAGCCTTTGGATCATTGATGGCTACACAGAAGTCCTGAAGAGGACTGGGGTCACCGGCAGTGGCAATTGAAGAAGCCAAAGCCAAGACAACCAAAGCTACTAGGAAATGAGCAAATTGCATTGTACTCGAGCTCTAACACTTCAAACTACTTTAGTTGTCGTTGCTTGAGGTGAGGGGTGAGAATTCTTGCATGTGAAAGGACCCTATTTATAGACTGGAGTAGTGAACTAATCCTGCATTAAAAACTCTTAATTTCCATGGTTATCGTATTTTATTTCAGCGATGAATCTTCCTTGAACCACTGCATTCATTTATCGTCCTTTATTTTTCTCTCCTGTTAGAATGATATGGACTCGTAACCTAACTTTATATATCAAAAACTCAATGGCTCAGATAGATAGATAGATAGATAGATATTGAAAAACTCATTAAATTTTTACAAGTAGAATTTTTATAACTACAATAGATAGATAGATATTGAAAAACTCATTAAATTCAACGGACCTTTCAAAAAGGAGAATGAGGACAATTGCTTAAAGTAATGGCTCAGACCAAGATATGTGACATTCCAATCCTGTGAAACCTAACACTATTGCTGGTCCAATGACACATAATTTGCCTTTTGAAAATGAATCCAAATAGAAATAAAAAATGAGGAGGACTTCGATCAATTGGCGGATACCATCACTAACAATAACAAATGGTTATATTTTCCAAGATTAGCAGGTAGGCTCAAGACTATTAACACTTATAAGAATGGATAAGTCTTTTAGCACTGAAAAATGTTTATTCCTCTTTTTAGTCATTCCTCTTTTTAATCATTTTCCATTGAATTTATTTGGTATTAGACGTAGTGGTTAGTTTCGATCACCTACATATGAAGGTTTTATAATATTAAGGAAATGTTTTGGTGTGTATATATATTGGTCTAAAACAACTAAGGCTCGAGAGATCAAACTTCAAACTAAAACAAAATTGGAGATAAAACTTGATGCAGAACAACTAGCATTAGAGTTTGAAGAACTGCTAGACAAGAAGATGAAGAAGAAGGAACGGTCCAAAAACCACAAGTCAACTGGCAGCAGGGTGATCGGGAATTAATAGCTGGATTCTCGACATGCAAGTCTCAAATCCCAGCTGATATGCATTCCAATTTATGTCTGCAATTTCTTTTATTTCCTTTATGCATTTCAATTAATGTCTGCAATCCTTTTCTGTTTCTTATTTTTATTTTTAGAATATCTTGCATATCAGCTGGAATATTGTTGTAATCCTTGAATCATTGTAACGCCTATTTAAAGGCTGTGAACAGAGGACAAAGGAGATAATAAAGTATTGATTTTTTTTCCAGAAAAGTGTTATTTGTTTCTAAGATTTACATTGGTAAATCAATCCTTTCCGTTCTACGTCAACTAGTATTAGAGCAAGGATTTGCCTTATTTCAATGGCCAACAACAACGAAGGAGGAAGGGCTCCCAATGACGCTAGTCGCAGGGACATAAATGCTGATCTGTGGGCAGCCATTGATGAACAAAGGCAAGCGATGGCAAGGATGGAAGCCATGATCCAGCTACTGGTTAGGGGTCCTCTGGCACCTGCAATGGGGGCGCCCACAACTGTCCAGGGGTGGAACCTCCCCCTAGAGTCTCAAGAGAAAGACAACATGCTATCAACAATGATGAAGATTCAGAAGAAGAGACGACAGACGTCCAAGAGAATCAGTTACAGGAAGAAATCAACCTGAATACTGAATACGGGTTGATATCCCTTTGTTCTATGGAAAATTGCAGATTAAGAAGTTCCTGGACTGTATATCAGAAGTAGAAAGGTTCTTCGACTTTACTGAGGTAGCAGAGGGATGCCAAGTAAAACTTGTCTCCTACAAGTTATGGAGTGGGGCTGCTGTTTGGTGGGAGAGGTTGAAATGGATAGGCTACTCCAAGAGAAGACACCCATCCGATCTTGGAGGAGGATGAAATAGCTCATGATGGAAGGTTTCTACCCCTTGATTATGAACAATTTATTTTCCAAAGTATGCAGAATTGTGTGCAGGGGAACAAGACCGTGAAAAATTACACAGAGGAATGGTCCTGACTTTCAGTTCGAAATAATTTAAATGAATTAGAAGCACAACAGGTCTCTAGATATTTGGGAGGATTAAAACCATATATCAAAGAGAGGATCGGTTTGCAAGTGGTTTGGACAGTGGATGAGGGACATAACATGGCCCTAAAGGCTGAGCTAATGGAGAAGAGTGCCACCTGTTTTCCCCACTATAGGAACACGGGTGACCAACTTCTAAGGGTAAGCTCATGACCAATGATGTCCAGAGTACTCCCAAAATGGTTTCAGACCAGACCTTGCGAGGGACAACTTCCACTAGCAATCAATCTGGAGGACGCCCAACAGCCGTGGTAAGAGACACCCCGCGAGCACCAGCTACCTATGCCAAACCGGGAGGGTTTAAATGTTACAGGTGTGGCCAGCCAGGGCACCGCTCAAATGAATGTCCAGCAAGAAGGCTTGTAAACTTTGTAGATGCTGGACTGGAGGAAGAAGAAGAAGAGCAGTATGTGGGAGAGGAATCAAGAGTGGGGGAGCTGCTAGAGGGAGCCGAGATTGCAGAAGAAGAAGGGGACTTTGTGACTTGCGTGGTCCAACGTGTTTTGTGCTAAGCAAAAATTGAAGATCCTTCACAGAGAAATAATATCTTCAAGTCTTGTTGCAGTGTGCAAGGCGAGGTCTGCAATTTAATTGTTGATACTGGGAGTTGCAAAAATTGTGTCCAAGAGGCTGGTAGAACATCTGAAGTTGCGGGTCGAAAAACACCCAAGACCTTTATGATTGGGTGGATAAAAAAGGGGCCTAAAGTGAGTGTAGCCGAAGTGTGCAAGGTCCCTATTTCGATTGGGCAACATTACCGAGATGAAATGGCTTGTGATGTAGTCGACATGGATGCCAGTCATGTATTGTTGGGTCGTCCTTGGCAATTTGATATGGATGTGACCTATCAAGGACGAGAGATTGTATATGTCTTTAATTGGGAAGGCAGAAAAATCACCATGGTCCCTAAGCGAAATTTAGGAGGGGTCTCGGGTAAGGCTACGGTGGGGGATCACTCATTACTCTCGTTAGTCACCTCCCTACCATAATTGGAGTTAGAGGTGAAGGAAGTATAGGAGGTTCATGTGGTAGTTGTGCTGGCTCTAGTGGTGACAGAAAACGAGGCACGAGAAGAGGAGGTACCTAAAAGGGTGCAATTTCTTATGGGCGAATTTAGCGCATTGGTATCTTAGGAATTACCAAATGACCTTCCTCTATTGAGAGACATACAATACCAAATTGATTTGGTTTCGGGAGCATGCTTGCTGAATCTACCGCATTACCGAATGAGTCCAAAATAGAATTAGATTTTACAGTAAAAGGTGGAAGAACTACTAAAGAAGGGATTTATTCGTGAGAGCATGAGTCCATGCACTTTGCCTGCCCTATTGGTTCCAAAGAAAGATGGAAGTTGGAGGATGTGGGTTGACAGTAGCGCCATAAACCGGATAACAGTCAGATACAATTTTTCAATTCCACGGTTCGATGACATGCTGGATATGTTGGAAGGATCAAAATTGTTCTCCAAAATTAATCTACACAGTGGGTACCATCAGATTCGGGTGAGACCGGGTGATGAATGGAAAATAGCTTTGAAGACGAAGGATGGGCTCTAGAGTGGCTGGTGATGCCATTCGAACTGTCAAACGCGCCTAGTACTTTTATACGGCTCATGAATCAAGTATTAAGGCCTTTTATTGGAAAATATGTAGTTATTTATTTTGACGATATATTAATTTATAGCCGCAGTGAGGATGAACATATAAGTCACCTACGATCCGTGTTGGAAGTATTATCCGAAAATAAATTGTTTATCAACTTTAAAAAATCCAGTTGGCTGACCGAGAGGCTGTTATTCTTGGGTATGTAGTTATTTCCGAAGGAATATTGGTAGATACGAAAAAGGTAAAAGCCATCCACGAGTGGCCGACGTCGAAGACAGTGGGGGATGTCAGAAGTTTTCTTGGATTGACAACCTTCTACTGTAGGTTTTTTGATAATTTCAGCAACATTGTAGCTCTTATAACTGAATGCTTGAAGAAAGGAAATTTTGATTGGGGTGTAGCGGCTGACACAACTTTCACCGTGATCAAGAGAAGCTGTGCACCACTCTCGTCCTTGCCTTGCCCAGTTCGAGAAATTATTTGATGTTGAGTTGACGCCAGTGGGATTGGAGTAGGAGCAGTTCTATCACAAGAGAAGAGGCCGGTGAATTTTTTCAGCGAAAAACTCAGCGAAGCACGACAGAAGTGGAGAACTTATGATCAGAAATATTGCGCCGTTGTGCATGCTCTTAAGCATTGGGAGCATTATCTTATTTAGTGGGTTTTCATATTATATACTGATCATCAGGCGCTGGAATAACTGAATAGTCAAAAGAGTCTGAATAATATGCATGCCCGGTGGTCGACTTACTTGTAGAAATTCCCTTTTGTGCTGAAGCATAAGTACAGGGCCCTGAACAAGGTAGCTGATGCCTTGAGCCGGCGTGCTAACTTACTAGTGACTATGTAGCAAGAGGTTGTTGGGTTTGAGTTTCTAAAGGACTTATACAAGAATGATGAAGACTTCACAGGGGCGTGGGAAAAATGCAGGCTAAAACATACGATGGGGGAATTCCAAATTGTTGATGACTACCTCTTTCGTGGTAATCAACTATGCGTCCCCCGAAGATCCTTAAGGGAGAAGCTGATACGAGAACTGCACGGTGGGGGTTTGAGTGGACATTTGGGGCATGATAAAACTATCAATAGTGTGGTTGAGAGGTATTATTGGCCCCAACTGAAACGCGACGTAGGAAACTTGGTGTGTAAGTGTTATGTTTGTTAGACTTTGAACAGGTAAGCTCAGAATACTGGATTATACATGCCACTATTAGTACCAAATGCGATATGGGAAGATTTGTCGATGGATTTTGTGTTGGGTTTGCCGAGGACCCAACGGGGAGTAGACTCCGTATTTGTCGTAGTTGACAGATTTTCCAAAATGGGGCAATTTATCCCATGCCGAAAGACCTCCGATGCTTCTCATATAGCACACTTGCTCTTTCGAGAGGTGGTACGATTGCATGGGGTACCTCAATCCATCACTTCCAACCGAGATTCAAAGTTCCTTAGTCATTTTTTGAATCACATTATGGAGGAGAATGGATACTACATTAAAATTTAGCAGCACAACCCATCCCTAAACTGATGGGCAGATAGAGAATTTTAACAGGACCTTGGGAAACTTAATATGCAGTATTTGTGGTGATAAACCAAGGCACTGGGATGTGTCCTTGGCACAAGCCGAGTTCACATGTAATAATGCAATTCACATAGCCACGGGTAGATCCCCTTTCTCGTTGGTCTATTTAAAATCGCCTAAACATGCATTGGATTTAGCCTGCCTGCCCTAGATGACTGGTTCTAGTGTGGCCGCTGAAAATTTGGTTGAACATGCATGGAGTGTTCAAGCAAAGGTGAAGGCTCGGTTGGAAGGGAATAATGCAAAATATAAAGCTGCAGCCGATGTCAAGAGGCGTGAAAAATTGTTCGCTGAAGGAGATGAGGTGATGGTATTCTTACGTAAAGAGCGGTTTTCCCTTAGAGCTTATAACAAGTTGAAACCAAGAAAATATGGTCCATACAAAATAGTCATGAAGATCAATGACAATGCCTATGTGGTTGATCTTCCTGCTGCTACACACATATCTCGCAATTTCAATGTGGCAGATCTGTATGAATTTATGCAAATGTTCCAGTCTATTCAGAATATAACTTGGGGTCAAGTTCTTCGCAAGTAGAGGAGACTGATGCAGAACAACTAGCATTAGAGTTTGAAGAAATGCTAGACAAGAAGATGAAGAAGAAGGAATGGTCCAAAAACCACAAGTCAACTGGCAGCAGGGTGATCGAGAATTAATAGATGGATTCTCGGCATGCAAGTCTCAAATCCTAGCTGATATGCATTCCAATTTATGTTTGCAATTTCTTTTATTTCCTTTATGCATTTGAATTAATGTCTGCAATCCTTTTCTGTTTCTCATTTCCAGTTTTAGAATATCTTGCAAATTAGTTGGGATATTGTTGTAATCCTTGAATCATTGTAACGCCTATTTAAAGGCTGTGAACAGAGGACAAAGGAGATAATAAAGTATTGATTTTTTCTCTTTCAGAAAAGTGTTATTTGTTTATAAGATTTATGTTGGTAAATCAATCCTTTCCGTTCTGCGTCAAAACTAAACAAGCATGAAGAAAATGGCTGGTTCGTGCAAAGCATACATTAGCATGTGACCTCCTCTAACCTCCAAATAAGGTCTTCCACTGTATCTCTTGAATCATCTCGATGAGGTTTCCAATTTGAGATGGCGTGTTGTGTGGTATAAGCTATGGTGACAACTCTTTTTTTTTCTCCCTTTTTTCTCATCCTCTTTTTTCTCTTGATGAGGTTTTCAATTTGATGTGGTATGTGGTGAGGTATAGACTATGGTAACAATTTTTTTTTCTCATCCTCTTTTTTCTCTCCATCACTTGGTTTTAATGTCATGATTTATTAATTTTCTATTATATGAATTTTGGTACTTGTTTATTTGATAGTTTCCCCCCCATTTTTTCTCCTTTTTGAAATGGATTACTTTTTCAACTTTATCTTCAATAATTAGAGTAATTGGAGATTGAGCTTTGTAATGATTTTATTTACTTTTTATGGTCTAACCCTAATCTCATGATCTAAGTAAAGGGTTTAAAAGATTAACCCGGATTGGCTTGGGTTGTTTTTTTGCCCTTTAAAATTTGTCTTTTTTAATTTCCTTCTTTAATATTTAGTTTGTTAGGAATTGAGTTTTGTAATTGTTTTTCAATTTGTTGTCTATTTTTTTCAATCTTGATCTCATCAATTTCATCGTGGGTTTTGTAGGTTAACCTAGATTGACTTGAGTCAACTTTGTGTTGTCTTTTAGGTTGATTTTCTTTTCAATTTCTCTATTCAATACTGGGTTGATTGAAAATTAAGCTTTAAAACCTTTTTTGAGTTGCTTTTTATGTAGTGATCTCATTCTCATGACCTGAGTTGTAGGTCTAGTATGTTTATCCATGTTGACTTAAATCGTCTTTTTGTTTTGTTTTTTCTTTATTAAATTGAACATTTGTTTTATCCATGTTGATTGGTGATTGAGTTGTTTGGAGGTTGAAATTTGTTATTTTTTTCTATGGGGTAAGCTTAGTTTCATGATCTAGATCGTGTGAGTTTGGAAAGTTAAACTAGTTTAACTTGGGTTGTTTGTTTTTGGGGTATTTTTTTAAAACAATTTTCGAGTTTCATACACTTATTCCTCTACAACCCTTTTTGTAAAAGATGCATTATGACAACATCTAGATCAATAATTTTTTTGTTTTTTCATCTTTTGCATGGACATCTAATATGCCTCCATTTGTATTTTTTGGATTAGATATTGCGTAGTTAATAATACCCTA
This sequence comes from Salix arbutifolia, assembly GCA_025169955.1. Lineage (NCBI taxonomy): Eukaryota > Viridiplantae > Streptophyta > Magnoliopsida > Malpighiales > Salicaceae > Salix > Salix arbutifolia. Next base: position 3,611,330 of record CM045914.1, read on the forward strand.
AACTCTATTTCAATAATCCATCATACACAACTCTCTTACGTATATCAAACCTATTTATGATAATCATGTATTAATTAAATAAATCAACTAAACAGATAAAATTTCACAAAATCTAAAACAAACCTTAACATGTACAAATCATAAATCCATACAACAAATTTCTATGAGAAAAAATTATAAAACAAGGAAATAGCTAAAGAAAATCAATATACTTCAAAATCATGCAAAAACAATAAACATGTTAAAATTAAATTAAAAAATGATAAATTTGCTTACTTGTGATCTTTGCATATCTTGTAAAATTAAAAAACAATGGTTAAAATTAAATTAAGAAAATGATAAATTTGGTCCTCCATATTCATTTATTCCAAACTCCTTATGTTCTTTGCATGCAACACTTTCCTATTTCAGCCTTTCATAGCTTTACCCTCATTACTTAATACAAACTCAATTGATTTCCTAGACTTGGTGGGTGTTTGGCTTCTGCAGTTGAGGCTCACCACAGAGCCATACCGTTTGGTAACCAAAATACCACTGTTTTTAAAACTGTGGTACACACAAAACTGAGGTTTAAACCTCAGTTTTTGAAAAGCATCTTTTAGATGCTTTTCTCTTAAAACAAACACTATCACAAAATGCACACATAGGAACCACTTTTAGCACACGCAATAACCACTTCTAACAGAGAGGAAGTGAAGAAGCAGATAATGATTTTGGCAAAAAATAAATAAATAACATAACAGAGAGAAAGAAGACGATGGTACAACATAAAAAATTTGTAGCATAACCACCGACCACCCTACCACCCTTGGCGCTGGCAGACCACTGACAACTCCCTCTCTCTCTCGGTCACAGGTTTCTCTATCAAAAACAACCATGGATGTAGGCCTCTCTCTCCTTCAGCAGCAACAATCACTAGCGAGCACCAGCAGCTCCCCCATCAGCACCGATAACCTTTCTTCTTCACCGGCAACACTTGCATCAGTCCAGTCTTCTCCCATAGCTCCAGCATCAAGCACAACAACAACAACAACAACAACCTTCCAACACATCTCTCGGCCATCATAAGCCACCATTTCTGATGCCACCACCACAGGAAGAACCACCTCGAACTCCTTTATTGGCGGCATCGGTAGGTGAGCCTCTCGTCACCATCGGCTGACCTCCCTACTACTGTTCACGTGCTACATGAACAGTGCATGAGTGAATTAATTCACTCTGCACTATTCACGCAAGATGTTTGATGGGAGAATAAAAACAAGTGTCTAATTTACTAGGATTATTAATTATATTTTATTATTATGATTATTAAATCTACAATATTTAAAAAACAATACACACAAACACACACACATATATATATGTGTGTGTGTGTGTTTTCACAAGTTGACAACAGTATGACAAACATAATAACCAAACACATAACTGCTTTTCATTAAACCTCAAACTTAACCACAATTTTAACCAAACACTTCAATTTCAATTTCAATTTCAATTATTAGCCGCAGCTAAAAGTATTTTTCATGAAACTGTTTTTTTTAAACCTCAATCACAACAACAACCATAATACAAAACACACCCTTAATCCTAAATGTACACTTTACAGGGTTCAACTTCAATTAATATCTCTTCAACTTTTAAAATAGGTTTGTTAAGGATTGAATATGATCTTCCTCTTCTATTGATTTGCATCCTATTATGAAAAAGAGTTACCAAAACCTGTTTTATGTTGCTCCAATATTCTTTAGTCTGAATGACATAACTTTATAGTATGAAGTTCTCCTAAAGATGGCAAATATAGTTTTTCCCTTGTCTTCTTTAGCCATTTTAATATGATTGTACACCAAAAAACAATCTATTTGGGAGTATGTAGAATTCTTTGTAGCATTATTAACAAAAACATGTATTTGGGGTAAAGGAAAATAATCTTTTAGGCTAGCCTTATTTAAACCTCTAAAGTCCACACACACCTTAATCTTGTTATTCTTTTTAGGGGTTATTATGATGTTAAATACACATTGAAGGTATTTAACCAATTGCAGGAACCCAACATGCCATTGCTTTCTCACATGTTCTTTAATTTAAGTAGTTTATCAAGCCTTAACCTTTTTAGTTTTTGTTTGAGTAGCATGTAGCCTTTTATTAAAGGCCACCTATGTACCATAATCTTGGTGTCTAAAGTAGGCATGTCAATATACAACCAGGAAAAAACATTAGATTACTCTTGTAATAACCATTTCTTTCATATTTAGAATTTGCAATGGCAAATGCAGATTTAAAGAGGAAGAGAGAGAAAAGATGGGAATATGAAAAAAAAAGTGGTTAGCGGCACCATAAAAAAAAGTGCTGATACTAAATGGACCACTGACACTGGTGCTTCGAATCACATGACTGCAAATCCATGTTTGCTTTCTAATCTCAAAACATACGTTGGTTGTGATTTTGTATTTATTGGTGATGGCTCTCCCTCAACAATTGATGCGATTGGAGATACCTTAGTCACTGATGGTAAGAATAAGATGATGCTACGTGATGTTCTATTAGTTCCACAGTTAACAAGAAACTTACTTTCCATTAGTCAACTAACACAACAATACCTTATGAAGAGTGAATTTATTGATGATCTATTTTCTGTTAAGGAATGAGCAACAGGTCGCATCCTCCTAATGGGTCAGCGTAAAAGAGACCTTTATGTATTATCCAAAAAGAAGGAAGCCTACTTCTCAAACAAGCACAACTCAGGAACCAAGGACTTATAGCATCAACGCCTTGGACATCCACAAAACGCTGCCATCAATATATTATGCACAAAGAAATTAATAAATGTTTCTTCCAATAAACGAGTTGATACTCTTTGTGAGAGTTGTCAAATCGGCAAACTTAGCAAACTACCATTTAAATTATCTCATTCTGTTAGTACTGATGTTATTGAAAAAATTCATTGTGACATTTAGGGACTAGCCCCTGTCTTATCCCTTGGTAAATTTTGGTTTTATGCATGTTTTGTTGATGATTATTCTCATTACATGTGGCTAATCCCTCTACGAACTAAATCTGAATTATTTGATGTTTATTTGGCATTTGAACACTATGTGCAGCAACAATTTAACAGAAAAATCAAAATTTTCTATACCGATGGCGAGGGAGAATTTGTTAATAAAAGACTTAAATCTCATTTCCAACAACAAGGTATCGTTCATCAGCTCTCATGCCCGTATACTCCTGAACAAACAGGGATCGTTGAACGACGTCATCGCACTATTAGAGAGCTTGGGATGACTATGATTTTTCATAGTGTTGTGGCTAAGTTTCTGTGGGTGGAAGCTTTTGCTACAACAATATTTCTAATTAATCGATTGCCCTCCTCTTCAATAGCATTTGATACTCCTTACTCTCAATTATATGGCTCTCACCCAAACTATTCACTTTTACATGTGTTTGGCTCTCAATGTTATCCATATACTTGGAATACAAAGAGAAACAAATTTGATGTCAAAACTGTTCCTTGTGTTTTTGTAGGTTACAATAATCAATACAAGGGTTATCGTTGTCTTGATCTACAAACACAAAGGATGTTTATTTCAAGACATGTGGTGTTTGATGAACATAATCTACCTTGTAGGAAGCTGGAGCATCCACCTTCCTCTCTCACTAGCTCTCCTAAAACTCTCAGTATTTTTCCAACCTCTCCTACAGTGATGAACACAGAGTCTCCAGTGCTGTCTCCTCCATACAGTCCTTTACATGATAATGCAATTCCAGTGGTCACCAATGTTTTCCCTTCCGGTCATGACCACTCTCCTGCACCTGCACAAACCATCCCACTTGTTCCAGTGGTCGATGATGTTTCAAATTCTTCTCATATGATGAGGAATACAGATTCTCCAGTACTAATATGCTTTGCACCTGAAAATTCAATTCCACTTAGTCCAGTGGTCGATGATGTTTTTTATGATTCACCTTCTGGTCATAGTCAATCACCTGCACCTTCACGCATATTAATCACAGACATCATACTACCTGATGATACTTCGATACCTGCACCACATCCACCACAAGGAGCTGACATTATCTCTGTCACAAGTGGTTCCTCACATAGTCCAACTCAACAATCTGACTCTTCTCTGCATTTTGAATAGGTACAACCAACACAACATTCTATGTCACCAGATCTCAACATGGCATACATAAACCAAATCCATGTTATGCCTTACTTCTTGAACGTGGAGATATTCCAGCAGAACCACGTAATGTCAAAATGGCCCTGCAACATGATGGTTGGAAACATGCCATGCTTGAGGAACTTGATGCACTACGCCAAAACCAAACATGGATCTTAGTACCTAGAGAACCTTGTATGCACATAGTAGGTTCAAAGTGGGTGTTTAAAACTAAGCTAAATGCAAATGGGACTCTCGATAGACTAAAAGCCAGGTTAGTCGCAAAAGGTATCACCAAGTTGATGGCATCGACTACACAGAAAATTTCTCTCCAGTTATCATACCAGGTACCATTCGTTTAGTTCTTAGTCTTGCCTTAATTCACAAATGGGAAAAACAACAACTCGATGTCAAAAATGTGTTTCTCCATGGTTTTATACGCGAAGATATTCTTATGGAACAACCCCCTGGTATGCACGATAAAAACTTTCCTTCTCATGTTTGTAAACTTCAAAAAGCTCTATATGGACTTAAACAAGCACCATGAGCATGGTTTGATCACTTTAGCACATTTTTGATTGCACAAGGTTTTTATTGTAGTTTGGCTGATCCATAATTATTTATCCTGCATTCATCACTTGGTACACTAATTTTACTTCTTTATGTCGATGACATGCTTTTGACTGGATCCAATTTAAAATTACTTAATGACTTTATTCAGTTGTTGCACCATGAATTTGCAATGAAAGATCTTGGCTCTATACATCATTTCCTTGGAATTGAAATTCAGCGTCATAAGAATTCCTTACACCTTTCTCAAACTCATTATGCTTACTCTATTCTAGACAAAACACAAGAGCTTGATTGCAAGCCAATGACCACTCCAATGGAATCCAAAACTAAAGGCCTTCATGATAACACATCTTATTCAGACCCTACACTTTATCGTAGCATTGTCGGTGCCTTACAATATCTAACCCTTACGAGACCTGACCTTTCATTTTGTGTCAATTATGTTTCTCAATTCTTACAATCCCCATCTCTTGCTAACATGAAAATGGTTCGTCGTATTTTATGATATGTTAAAGGTTCCATTCACCTTGGTTTACGTTTAACTGGTGATTCTACACTTGATCTTTGTGGGTTCTCTAATACAAATTGGGCAGGATGTCCGACAACCCGCCGATCCACAATTGGCTTTTGCACATTCTTAGGGCTAAACATCATATCATGGTGTGCCAAGAAACAACCGACCATTTCTCGATCAAGTACCGAGGCCGAATATCGTTCTATGGCCAACACTGCTGCAGAATTAACATGGCTCACCTTTCTCTTGCGTGACCTTCATGTTTCTCAATCACAACCACTTTGTGATAACTTAAGTGCTTTAAACATGACCATTAATCCTGTTTTTCATGCTCGCAGTAAGCATATTGAACTGGACTACCATTTTGTTTGTGAACGAGTTTCAAAAGGACTCCTTATTACTCAACATGTTTCGTCTACATTTCAGATTGCGGATCTTTTTACTAAGCCCTTATGCAAAGCTGCCTTGCACTACTTTCGCACCAAACTATGCCTTCAGCCTCGACATTGTTTGAGGGAGGATATTAAATATAATACCAGCACCAGCACTAGAAACCACAAAGATCACCTTGAGTCTGCAATATGGATAAATAAAGAAGATGAAGATGACTTTCCAGAAATAGAAGAATCATGAAGAGAAAGTCAAGAAGTTGCTGTATCAAATCACTACAAAATTGAAAGCAAATAATCTGCTCTGCTGTATCAAATCCTGGAAATTAGCAATGCAACGGTAACAAAGACACTAAGATAGAAACAACAAATTATGACAGATATGTTACCTTGTCTGTAACATTCCTGTCTTATGTCTTTCCTATGCTGTAAAAAATCTATATATACACTTGTAATCATAAACTCTCTTCTCACGTTAAAAGTAATAAAAACAGAGAAGTCTTCTCACATTCTCCAGTCATTCTTTTTCTTTATTAAGCAGTTAGCTTCAAAGACAGGTAAAATTCTGTACAGCAGTGTTTTGATGTGATGTAATAGACAAAGGTTTACGAGCGAGAGAGGCTCGAACTCTCGACTTCAGGATAACTCCGAAGCTATCAGACCTTTTCTTTCAATAACTGTAAGAACTTCGTGACAACCATATCTAATGCATCACTTGACCACCTCGTCCAACATTAGTGTTGGCAGTGGCGGTCTACTCAATATTTTATTACTATAATTTTAACGAACCCAGCAACTCTTTTTCCTGCACCTGATCTAACTGGATAGAAGTAGAGGACTCTGCTACCTTCTGTGTCTGCAGGTCCTCCTGGTTGGCATTGTCAATAGTTTATTGACTAGTAAAATTTTGATTATTAGAGATTAGGTATGGTTTCAAAAAAGTCCGTTTAGAATTTGGTATGTTTTTCAACTTTGGAATGGTGTTGTTAAGGTTAGCGATCCACTTTAAGCTGTGATCCAATCTCAAATGAGTATAGTACAATGGATGGTTTCAACTTTCAATTTGTAAAGCAGCAAGTAATCCTACAACTGCTACGAAAATTATTGTTTACCTGCTCGAACAAGTTAGATGACGTTCTCGAGATAACCCTTTCACTTATTTACCATGTGACTATATGACATTGTAATTCAAAAACGTTTCCGAAAAAAATTGAGAATATTTTATTTAATTTTTGATATTTTTATATCCAAGGGACGAACATTGAAAAACACAGAATTCTGTTAAATTAGGAAATAACAAAAGGATGCATATATGGAAGTTTTCTGATAATCTAAAACTTCGTAGTCAAATAGCAGTAGTAGCCCAGTTGAAATTTGGACCTTTTTCAGACCCAATAACTAAATGTCTGTATGCGTAGACTTGAAACATAGAGAGGGCCGGGTAGTTAACAAACTTAAGTATTATAAATGTTATCCAAGATCGATAGACAATAACACATTAAGAAAAAGGTTTTTATAAAACCATTTTCCTATTTTTAATGATTATGACATAACCAAAGATAGGTGCCGAACATTATAAAAACACGACTTCTTGTCCATGCATGTTACAAACGTAAGTTTCCTTACTTATTGTTTCCTCCAAACTGTTTCTGAAGATAGCTCACTATTTTGCTGTCCAACTGGAACGCCTTGGCAAGAACATCAGGACTGATGGGCGGATCTGAGCCGAACACTGCGTTTGCTATTGTGATAGTACCAGGATTTTGGCTGCTTAAACCAGCAAACACAACTGCAGGGGTTTTTGCAATATTGAGCTGGAAGTGAATGAGGCCGATTGGAAACAAAAAAACATCTCCAGGGTACAAGACTTTGCTGATGAAACGATTATCCGGGTTCGATGTCACAAATCCAACGTAGAGTGTGCCTTCCACGACTACTAGAATCTCTGTACCACGAGGGTGAGTGTGGGGTGGGTTTAAGCCACCATTTGGAGCGTAGTCGATGCGAGCCAAAGATATGCCGAGCGTGTTAAGCCCCGGTATTTGGTCTACGTTTAAAAGAGTAACATTTGATCCGACTTTGTTTCCTGTGTTTCTGGGAATGTTGAGTCCTGAAAAGGAGAAATCTTTCGCTGTCGCTAACTTCGGGTCCATACAGACTTTCCCATTGACAAACACTGCGTAAAAGAAATGCTGGTTAATCCAAGTAAGCATGACAAACTAAGGAAGTATTTTTATGCAGCTAATAGCAAGCCATAAGAGACTGATTTTCTTGAAATTTGAATGATATATATTAGTATACGTAACTAAGGTGTCTCCAAGCAGCGTCACGTGATGACAAAAACTTGTGATCTGCACAGCAGATCTCGAGTTCGAGTCAGTGCGTGTATTTTTTGTAAGAGTCTAGAATAAACGGGGTTTTACTCGCTCACCTGGACCCCCAAAATACACTTTCCGGGGTCGGGGTTTTCTCGGATCCAAATAAATAAATAAATACATACATAATTAAGGTAAAAACTTGGAGAAGAAGGCAGCATTACCAGCAGCCTTTGGATCATTGATGGCTACACAGAAGTCCTGAAGAGGACTGGGGTCACCGGCAGTGGCAATTGAAGAAGCCAAAGCCAAGACAATCAAAGCTACTAGGAAATGAGCAAATTCCATTGTACTTGTGCTCTAAAACTTCAAACTACTTTAGCTGTTGTTGCTTGAGGTGAGGGATGAGAATTCTTGCATGTGAAAGGACCCTATTTATAGACTGGAGTCAGTGAACTAATCCTGCATTAAAAATCTTAATTTCCATGTTTATCTTATTTTATTTCAGCGATGAATCTTCCTTGAACCACTATATGCATTTATCGTCCTTTATTTTTCCCTCCTTTTAGAATGATATGGACTTGTAACCTAATCTTATTTTTAGAATTCCTTATGACATGGGGTAAAGGGGTATAAAATGTGGGAAAATTTATTTATTTTTAAGAAAATGGAAAATTTAGATTAGCCGAGAAATTCACCTAAAGACCAAGATATGTTAAGGTTGGTAGGTGATAGTGACATTCCAATCCTGTGAAACCTAACACTATTGCTGGTCCAATGACACATAATTTGCCTTTTGAAAATAAATCCATATAGAAATAAAAAATGAGGAGGACTTCGATCAATTGGCGGATACCATCACTAACAATAACAAATGGTTATATTTGCCAAGATTAGCAGGTAGGCTCAAGACTATTAACACTTATAATTAGGCTTAATTCAAATACATTTTCCAACTAATATAAATGTTATAAAATTAAAATTAGATTTAAAAAAAAAACTAAAGGGAGTGCCATTTATACTATTCATTCATTAAGAGAGAAAAACAATGTTGGAATGTAATAGTGTTTCACATTGTTTTCTCTTTTTTATGTCCTCTGTTTTATTTTATTTGGTCACTCAAGTATTTGGTTGTCTAGGTTAAGAGATGACACAATGTCACGGAAAAATTACATGGTTGATGCCGAGTTTGTTAAAATTGATTGAAATTTTATTGCTTTAAAATAATTAAAGTTTTGGAGACCAAGTTTGAAGACTGGATAAATAATCAACTTTTGTTTTACTTGCATTAGGGGTTGTGTTGGATAAGTCTTTTAGCACTGAAAAATGTTTATTCCTCTTTTTAATCATTCCTTTTTTTAATCATTTTACATTGAATTTATTTGGTATTAGACATAGTGGTTAGTTTGGATCACCTAGATATGAAGGTTTTATAATATTAAGGAAATGTTTTGGTGTATATATATATTGGTCTAAAACAACTAAGGCTCGAGAGATCAAACTTCAAACTAAAACAAAATTGGAGATAAAACTTGATGCAGAACAACTAGCATTAGAGTTATAAGAAGTGAGAGACAAGAAGATGAAGAAGAAGGAACGGTCCAAAAACCACAAGTCAACTGGCAGCAGGGTGATCGAGAATTAATAACTGGATTCTCAGCATGCAAGTCTCAAATCCCAGCTGATATTCATTCCAATTTATGTCTGCAATTTCTTTTATTTCCTCTATGCATTTCAATTAATGTCTGCAATCCTTTCTGTTTCTTATTTCCAGTTTTAGAATATCTTGCAAATCAACTCGGATGTTGTTGTAATCCTTGAATCATTGTAACGCCTATTTAAAGGTTGTGAACAGAGGACAGAGGAGATAATAAAGTATTGATTTTTTTCTTTCAGAAAAGTGTTATTTGTTTCTAAGATTTATGTTGGTAAATCAATCCTTTCCGTTCTGCGTCAAAACTAAACAAGCATGAAGAAAATGGTTGGTTCATGCAAAGCATACATTAGCATGTGACCTCCTCTAGCCTCCAAATAAGGTCTTCCACTGTATCTCTTGAATCATCTCGATGAGGTTTTCAATTTGAGGTGGCGTGTTGTGAGGTATAAGCTATGGTGACAACTCTTTTTTTTTTCTCATCCTCTTTTTTCTCTCTCCATCACTTGGTTTTAATGTCATGCTTTATTAATTTTCTATTATATGAATTTTGGTACTTGTTTATTTGATAGTTTTTTCCCCATTTTTTCTCCTTTTTGAAATGGATTACTTTTTCAACTTTATCTTTCATAATTAGAGTAATTGGAGATTGAGCTTTGTAATGATTTTATTTACTTTTTATGGTGTAACCCCATCTCATGAACTAAGTAACGGGTCTAAGAGATTAACCCGGATTTACTTAAGTAGTTTTTTTCCCTTTTCAATTTTATCTTTTGTGATTTCATTCTTTAATATTTAGTTAGTGAAGAATTGAGTTTTGTAATTGTTTTTCAATTTGTTGTCTATTTTTTTATCTTGATCTCATGAATTTCATCATGGGTTTTAGAGGTTAACCTAGAGTAACTTGAGTCAACTTTGTGTTGTCTTTTAGGTAAATTTTCTTTTCAATACTAGGTTGATTGAAAATTAGGCTTTAAAACCTTTTTTGAGTTGCTTTTTATGTGGTAATCTCATTCTCATGACTTGAGTTGTAGGTCTAGTATGTTTATCTATGTTGACTTAAGTTATATTTTTGTCTTTTTTTTTATTAAATTGAACATTTGTTTTCTCATTTTTATTTTTCAACATTGTATTGATTGGGGATTGAGTTGGTTGGAGATTGAGCTTTCTTATCTTTTTCTATGGGGTAATCTTAGTCTCATGATCCAGATCGTAAGTTTTTTTCTACTGGGCTATGCCATGCATGTTCATGCATCAAGAAATTGAACTAGCCTGATAATCAATATAAAAGGAAAGAAATTTACCTCTTTATATATATCTCATCGTTAGTTTTTCTCCCTTCCTCTTCTAATAACTTCTTATAGGTGAATCTTAATCTATTTATGAAAGGAAACTATCACTGTCTTTAGGAGAATCAAATTTATAATGATAGTACTCCTGCTGAATCTAGAATGGAAATGAGCTTAGGTGCTGGTCACCAATCCTTCTTTGCTTGATTTGTGTGGAGAGAATCAAGATTTAAAAATTGGATCTTGCATAAGAAAGGAAAACTAGGCTATTGATCTTGAAAAGAGGTTCATTGAGGGAGTAATGTTTGACTCAAATTTTGTAGTGGATTTAGAGAGTTAACTAGTTATTTCTTGCACCATGATTGTGGTCAACCTATTAGAGAACACATTTCTTTCTTTCTGTGCTCTTAAGAGAAGTAATTTAGATAAAAATAAAATAAAATTAAACCTTAAGATCGCGAGAGAGTCGGTCATCCCTTTCATGCCTAAAAGTTTTGAAGTTATATTAAAAAAATATTATTTTATTTGAATCTTTAGCACTTGTTCCTTTATAATTAAAAAACAAAATGAATTATTTCACAAAACTATGTTGTTTTTGTTTCTCAATTAGTGTTAACTTAATTGTGCTAATTTCATATCAATATTTTCACTTCAATGTTTTTTCACCTTTTTCTCTTAGCTTTTTTCAATTATTCCCCTAACCCAATTACAACATGCCTTTTGATTTTTCTATTGCTCTTATATCAATCATTGTTTCTTCAATTCCTTATTTTTAACCCAAATTGACTTTGAATTTCAATTCCCTTTTTTCAAACATATTTTTTAACTCGGCTAATCGTTCCAAATTCATCTTTGAACTTCTGTTTTTCATTAATTTCATCCAAATTAACCCAATTTTATCCATTTCTTCAATTCAACCTCTAATTAAGACAAAAAAAACCACACTAATTTCAACATCAAATATTTATTTATTTAGTAATGTTTTTTTTCACTTTTTTATATTTTTATGATTAACCAAAAACAATGAAAAAAATAACAAAGAATTACTTAAATTGAAAAAAAATAAAAAGAATTAATTAAATTAAGGTGCAAACTTAATAAATTAGGAATCATTTTTTTTGTATAAATCTTTCGATTAAGATATATATAAAAAGGAATGAGAGTTTTAATTTTTATTATATTATTGCAAATCATAACTAATCTTTTCTTACTAATCATGTTTAACTGTTAATTTCTTATATTATTCCGCTCAGATATTTCTAGCTTGGATTCGATCAAAACTTTGAGAGATAATCCACTTCCAAAGACATCAGTACTTCTATTCCATAACCAATAAGTAAGATATAACTCTAGTCGATGGTCTAATTGCTACATTGTATGCGTGTAGAGCATAAAAAACACTTCATGGTAGTCTTTATAAATGACTACTATCTTTTGAATGATCTTTTTTATATCTTTAATGATATGAGTTAGAGTGTTTGATCTTCTATTTAGCATATAATTCCATAATCATATTCCCATTAAAGATAAATCATTATCAATGAATTGCTTCCCCACCTTCTGAGTTATATGGGCATAAGAACAGATTCTTACCTTTATTCTATGAAATAATTAATTGTTATAAGAATAAATTAATGCGTATTAGGCTAATTATTCTAATCATATCTATTCTTCACATTGCAAATGGTCAAAACAATGAGATGTTAAATAGAGTTAGAGTGTTTGGTCTTCTATTTAGCATATAGTTCCATAATCATATTTCCATTAAAGTTATATCTTTATTAAACCACTTCACCACCTTTTAGGTTATATGTGTCAAGGAATCATCTACCTAAAAGCTTAAGTTGTTAGGTGAAGCCTCAAATATGATTAATGTTATTCTCTAACACCCCCTCAAGTGAAAGTCTCTTGGGCTTGAAACTTGCATACAGACCCACATTACCTTGTGTTTAATTTTTATCAAATAAAATGAGGATAATGAGATTCAAACTCGTGACCGCTAGGTCAACAATGTTTTGATACCATTTCAAGGAACAATCTCACCTAAAGACTTAAGCTTTTAGGTGAGATGATCCTTGATAATATGGGCATAAGAGCAGGCTTCTACTTTTTTTCTATGAAATAATCAATTACTACAAAGATAAATTGATGCCTATGTATTCTCCATATTGCAAATGCCCAAAACAATGACATGTTAAATAGAGAATATCGAGGTGTGTTGATTTTGTTATTATACATCTTACACTTGTGGCATTTTTTAATTTACTATATGCAAACTTTTTCCATAGTCATCTAGAAATAACCATGCATTTGTATTCGCCAAGACATCATATATCCATTTGCATGAATGGCATGACATAAAGTCCTTTATGGAATTTTTTTAGTGTTTGCTTAACTTTTTTATTGTCTAGACATCTTAGTACGGTTTTGTTAAATGACCTTTTATATAGGATTTCTCTATCTAAATAGTATTCTATTACCACTATTTGCAAGATTTTTTTATCTATTTAGGATCCTCTTCATTACATTCTCAACATTAAATAAACCTTTTTATGGGTTGTCATCTATTTGACCCTTGATTGAACAATAATAAGCATGATAACTCTTGATTCCAATGCAAATTGGCTACACTTTAATTCCATAATCAATTATTGCCATAAAAACCAAAATTTTCAAGGCGTGAGAAAATTGATTCTTATTCCTCCTTAGATAAGTGAACTCTATTCCATCAAAAACCCTAATGAGTTTATAAAGGTATTCTTGGTACAATCTCATTTTCTCATCCTTAAATTGTCATTTACCTTTCATTTGGTAAATTATCAACACCAAGTCTCCATATATATATATATACTTCTTTATCTTTAACCCTAAAACAATTTCTACTCCATAGATTCTATTTTTCACTTGGCAAGACTATAACAAATCTAGACTCATTACCAAACATATTTATAACACCAATGAAATACATGGTCCTCCGCTCATTACCAGACTATTCATATATTCCAAAACTCCTTATGTTCTTTGCATACAACACTTAGCTATTTCAGTCACTATTAAATATAGAATGAGAGGTCTTTCATAGCTCACTACTCAATACAAACTCAATTAATCTCCTAGACTTCATCCTAAATGTACACTTTACAGGTTCAACTTCAATTAATATCTCTTCAACTTTTAAAATACCTTTGTTAAGGATTGAATATGATCTTCCTCTTCTATAGATTTTAAGATCATGTCAGTTATATATAACTTGATTTCCTTATGCAACATATCATGGAAAAGAGTTACCATAACCTGTTTAAATGTTGCTCCAATATTCTTTAGTCTAAATGACATGTATTTGGGGTAAAAAGAAATAATCTTTTAGGCTAGCCTTATTTAAACCTTTAATGTACACACACGCCCTAATCTTGTTATCCTTTTTAGGGGTTGCTATGATGTTAAATACACATTTAAGGTATTTAACCAATTACAAGAACCCAACATGCCATTGCTTTCTCACATGTTCTTTAACCTTAAGTAGTTTATCAAGCCTTATCCTTTTTAGTTTTTGTTTGACTAGCTTGCAGCCTTATATTAAGGCCACCTATGTCCTTAGATTAGGCATGTCAATATACAACCAATAAAAAACATTAGATTACTCTTTAATAGGGCAACTAAACCATTTCTTTCATCTTTAGAATTTGCAATGACCAATGCAGATTTAAAGAGGAAGAGAGAGAAAAGAGGGGAATATGAAAAAAAAAGGTCATTTGTGACACCATAAAAATAAGTTTACATGTGCCACCATATAAAGAAAAGGACACCAAATCATATCAATCACCACAGTGAAAGCCTAAATTTGCCCACTGCAGAAAGTCATAGGTTCTCATAGAGGCTGCAACCTTACTCCCTACTTGACGCATGCAATGGATACACCAACCATTTTAAACGTGTCATTATCTTCAATCCCTCATATCTGTTTTCATTTTCAATTTGTTACTTTAATCCCTTAATGGCTTTAAATCATCATAATTTTAAACTTTTCATCAACTTTGTGAGACCCTTATATATAGGCAATAAGAAAAAAAATGTCAAGTCAATTAAAAAACAAAGGATCAAATTGGAAAAAAAGTAACCAAATTAAAAAAAAAAACACGAACATTTTCCTTACCCTAGCAAACCAATCCCTAATAGGACAAAGTTAAAGATGCTCAAAAGTTTTTAAAACCTAAAATTTGGTCTTCAAAGCTTTAATATTTTTAAACCAATAAAATTGAATTTTATTTTACTAAATCAAACATCTACTAAGCAACAACATATTTCCTTAACACCTATCCCCCCTTTCATATGCATACAAAACAACTCACTTAGTGTAAACCCATATAACAAAGGATAAGAAAATCACTGTGGATTGTTATTGCAATCCATAATGATTTGTTTTACTGTAAAAAGTTATGAAAAAAGTATATGAAATGATGTATTTGAAAAAAAAAAACCTTTTAATTGAGGATTAACTTCATACAATATATTAAAAAACCATATTATATAAACAATAATTGGATCATTCATAAAACTAAAAGAAGTTTTTATCATAACATTTTAATGCAATTTTTTTATAATATATTTGCTATTAATTAATTACCTTTGTTAAAACGAAACATAATTTCATGTTGTAAACTTTCGTATAACATGCACATTGCAATTTTATTTACAAGGATAAGGGAATAAAAAGGAAAAAAAAATCAATTTCAAGATCCCTTAATTTTTTTAAAATTTTATTATAATATAATAATTTGATTATATATCATTTATGTCTTCTTCCAATCCTTTTATAATCGAAAGATGATGTTTTTATATTATTAAATGTTTCAATTCTTAACTAATCGTGATATTTTATTTCTTTAATTTTAATCTTCCTCTTTTAATTTCTTTTCCAATTGAAAGAACTCTAAAAAATATTATTACAACTGATAAATACATCAAAGCTTTCTATCATCCTATTATGTTCTAAAATTATTGAGAAACACATTTAATTTTAATTTATAACATATATTAGCTTAAGAATATTCCTTAACATGGAATAAAAAAAATACTATACCAACGCAATAAAATGAAAAAAAAATTAATTAATTTTATAAAAATCATTCAAGGTTTTTCAAACATAAAAAATATTTAATCAACCAAAGTTTTAAAACTCATTAGATTTTCAAGAATATATTTGTAGATGAGGGTGCTTGTAGCGTTTCAATCAGAATTTTAAAAAATATTGATTTTTTTTATTTTAATTTTTTTTAATATTTTTATATTGTTTTGACTTATTAATATTTTTTTTTTTAATAAATCTTTAAATAAAAATATTTTATAAAACAGCCAGTACTAATGCCTAATTGACTTTGGGCTACATATATAGAATATATATAAGGATAAATAAAAAAGTAATAAATAAATAAATTGAAAGAGGGATATAAACAAACCTTGTGAAAACGTGAAAAAAAATCAGACCAACCTAGTCTTCTCTTCCATATACTCTATTAAACAGAAGCACCGAATTACTGAAATTACAAAATTTAAAGGTCCAAATCTCATCGAGCTTCCCATCCCATCCCATCCCATCTGGATCATCCCTTCTGTGATTGACTCCACAATCATCCGAAATGAACGACGCTGATGTCTCCAAGCAGATCCAGCAGATGGTCAGATTCATCCGCCAAGAAGCGGAAGAAAAGGCCAACGAGATCCTAGTTTCTGCTGAAGAAGTACTGCTTTCTTCTTCTTTGCTTCTCTTTTGTTGAATCGCTTAGTGGTTTTTTCGATTTTTAATCTGATTGATATAACTGTGTTTTTGAAGGAATTCAATATAGAGAAGTTGCAATTGGTTGAGGCAGAGAAGAAGAAGATCAGGCAAGAGTATGAGCGTAAAGAGAAGCAAGTTCAAGTTCGTAAAAAGATGTAATTCTTTCCATCCTTTTATTTTTTCCGGATTAACATTTTGGTGATTTGTGTTTCGTAATTTGGTATTCATTGAATGGTGGTGCTGTGTGGATTTAGTTTATAATTCAGTTTTAAGTGATGGGTTTGTTCTAGATCGGTTTGATATTTCAATTTATGCTGCTAAATTTGGTTGCTTGTAGTTATTATCTTGTGCACAGTGAAGTGAAGTGATGCTGGTCATAAACTTTGTTTGTGTTGCCACTGATTCTATCTTGTTTTTTAATCACTTCTTTTTACTAATGGATATTATTAAAGTTTGGCTCGGTTTGAAATTGTATAGGATATATCACTAGTTTGGTTCTATTGAATGGAGATCAGGATTGGACTCGAAATAAAATCTATCAATTTGTTTTGGTAGAAAATGGATTATTTTATTCTTTTTTCACCAGAAGTAGTATGAAGTGACATTTTGTTGTGCTGGTTGTTTTATGCAGCGAGTATTCAATGCAGCTTAATGCTTCTCGGATCAAAGTGCTTCAAGCTCAAGATGATATGGTTAATTCCATGAAAGATGGAGCAGGAAAGGAGCTTTTGAATGTCAGCCAAAATCAGCATCACTACAAGGATCTTCTCAAAGATCTCATTGTTCAGGTCATTATTAAATAACCAGCTTGCCAATTTAGTGGTCCCTTTATATATGTGTGTGTGTATTTTCCTACTCATCAGTTTCTGTAAAATTGATGAAAATTGTGGAATTGTTGTTCCATGTATAGTTTATGAAGCTTCAGGTGATAGGGTTTATTCACTTGTTTGCCGTTGTTTCAATGTAAACTTTTGATACATGGCAAAATGTCTACATGTTAGTGGTTAGATACATGCAGATAATCTTTCCTCCTGAGAAAATTGATTTTATGATAAAATGAAGTGAATTTTAATCTACAAACACTCTGATGATGGCATGATCTTTGAGGGAATCAAGTGATGAAATTTTTTACCTTATCTATATATTTTATAGGATGATTGGTTGTTCATAAAAATTCAGATGACAAAATGAGATTTTTTTCTTATTAGGAATGCTCAGAAATGGCCATTATGATTTATTATGTAACAGGAATGTGGTGTTATGTATATGAATAAGGTATTTTGCGCATAATCAAGATTTTTTTCTTCAATTGTCTGCAGAGTTTACTCAGATTGAAGGAGCCTGCTGTCTTGCTACGTTGCAGGAAAGATGACAATCATTTGGTGGAGTCTGTCCTGTCTTCAGCAAAGGAGGAATATGCTGAGAAAGCAAAAGTTTTTCCCCCAGAAATCATTGTGGACCATACTGTCTATCTCCCACCTCCTCCTAGCCAACATAATGATCATGGTCTTTTCTGGTAAATTATTCACAAAAAACCCAGTATACTATCTTGAGCGCCTGTACTTGTTCATTCATATCAGTAATTGTCTATGTTGGGCTTCTGGGAAATTATCATGTGTGTTGTCTTTGTTCTTAATCTTGGCTGAAGGTAAAAGTACAAGTGCTATTGATATCTAAAATTATTTAGTTGGATAATTAATATGGTATATATCAGATGTTTGAGGATTTCAAATTGCATAATTGGTAGTTATTTAGTATAAGGTTTCAAAATGGCTTGTCTTGAAATAGGTGCTCTTTATTATTTAAAATAAAAGAGATGGTGAAACAAGTTGACTTTGGTATTTTTTATTGTTAAGCTCTGGTGGTGTGGTGTTGGCGTCTCGAGATGGGAAAATTGTGTTTGAAAATTCCCTTGATGCACGTTTGGACGTTGCATTCCGTAAAAAACTTCCTGAGGTATGTTTAATAAACTTGAGTTATTGATGTTCCTGTTTTTGTTCTTGGACTCTACACTCCAATTCCTTACTGTAATCATATCAACAGAATGATCAAAGAGAATTAAATTTTTCCCTAGAAAAGGAACAATCATGATTGTGGTACCCATTTATTTGAAAAAAAAGTTGTGAAGAACTTACATGATGTGGGCCTACATATAGATATTTTAGGACTACTTATTTTAGAAGAAATATATGGTTTGATTTTTGAAGATTGTGTTTGAAAATTCCCTTGATGCGTGTTTGACATTGTATTCTGTAAAACACTTCCCGAGGTATGTCCAATAAAATTGTGTTGTTTTTGTTCTTGGCCTCTTCATATACTGCAATGCCTTATTGGGAGAATCATGTCAAGAGAATGACCAAGAGAATTGAACCTTTTCCTAGAAAAAGAACAATCATGATTGTGGTACACAATTATTTGAAAAAAAAGGTTGTGAAGTAACACCTACATGATGCAGTCCTACATGATATATATTTTAGGACTAATTTTAGAAGAAATATAGGGTTTGATTTTTGAAGATGTTAGTTTCCTCATGTTTCCTACTTTAATTTGAATTTCTAATTTTATTTGGGTGCCTATAAATAAACACCCTTTACAGGCCTTCAGCTTTAAGGTATTATTTTTGAATAAAAAACCTGAGTTTTCTTCATGATTGAGCAAGTCTCTCTTGTTTTGATTTCCTCAAGATTGAATCTCTTTGTTGTAAGGTGATCTTGTTGGTGTTCTTGCATCTCCTTCACCATTGCAGCATTTACAAATCCTTGGAGAAAGAATAATCTTTCTAGTTCTCTTGAGCTAATTCGTTGTAATTGAGAATTTCTCCTTGTTTTTGTTTTTGCACATTGAAGTTTAGAACTAGACTTCAAATAGCCATTTTAGTCCATACTCCCCGCCTAACTTGTATTGATTTTAGCTATAGTTGAAACATATGGGATATTGTTCTGTCAGCTTGTGTTATCTTATACCAAAGATGTATCTTGATGAGGGCTTTTCTTTCATCTGTTTTGTCCATCAATCAATAGTTTTGCAAGGACGATTAGGAAGATCTGATTAGTGGTTTGCTCTTTTGGATCTGAAATCCAAGGAGGTTGTCTTTTACCGCAAAAAGAGCTCAGAAATGGTCTTTAAAATGAAACTTGCAGCATTGGCATTTGCCATGTGACTTGGAACTTCCACCTCTTAATTAGAATTCATAGTAGACAAACTAGTGGATCCTTTTCTAATCCTCTACTATGATTTCTAATTAAGAGGTGGAAGTTCCTTTTAAGCTGTAATATTTTATTGAAATATATGGGTCAAAGTGATCCACTAGTTTGTGTAGCTTCTTATAATGTTCCTCTTTTTCTGTTTTTTTTTTCTAAAAAGAAAATCTGAACTTTCTTTATCAGTGTTATGCGAGTACCTGTATAATTTTTGGAGTTTTTTTAACTAAAACTTCCTCATTCTTATTTGCACACATGCTAGGGGATGCAAACACAAATCAATGGGAGGTTTCATATCTATTTGTTTCATTCTATTATTTTCTGTCTACAAAGTGCTACCTTGGAAAGACCAAATCGAATGGCCCACATAATTGATTACCCTAATGATATATTGGCATCTTATTGCAGATCCGCAAGTTGCTAGTTGGCCAAGCCGTTTAATGGTGTTGTGAGGTTTCTGCATGATGAGATGGTTTGTGTTGTTTCTTGGTCCCTGGATAATTTATGTCTTATATTTGAAGATCCGGAGATTATTATCAATCATTTGGTTGTATTTTAAATTTCTTGTTTGCGAAAAACCTTTATTTCTGAAATAGTGAAGCTTGTACTCGGTTTAGTGTTTGTATCATCCTAGACACCTCAAGGCACTCGTTCAATAAAAAATAAAATATCTAGTGTTTTGGTCAAGCTATACCGATATAATCCTTGCCGCTCATTGTTCCAAAGTATTCAGTTGATCTTATTTGCTAGAATTGTTTTTGAAGGACTGGGAAGGTATGAACTAGGGGAGATTGTTTTGCAGAGGAGGTGAGCGGGAGGCAGACGAGCGAGAGGCTTAGATGCAGAGGAGAGGAGGGGAGGCGAGAGGTAGACGAAGTAGATCTAGGGTTTTTTAGTTTTCTATTTATACTAACACTGTCAACTGAACCGAACCGGTTCGGTTCGGTAAATCGGTTCTGTCCGTACAAAACCGAAACCGAACCGAACCGGATTTTTTTCCAAAAATTTATACTCGGTTTAATCGGTTTTTTTTTTCGGTTCGGTTTGTTCGGTTTTTTTTTTCTCGGTTTTCTCGGTTTAATAGGTTGTTCGGTTTTTTTGCTCACCCCTAGTATGAACATATCAAGTTCATATTTTAATCATATAAGGGTGCCTTTGAACGTCTTTTTTTATGTTTTTTTTTACTTACAGAGCTTTACGTGATAGGGTTTTGCGAAACCGCTTAGAAGATTTGAATCCATGATCTTTGGCAAGAAAAAGAGTTTTAGATTCTTGGAAATGATTTTGAAACACGCCATAACCTTAGCATCAACAACACCATGAGCAAACAACCAGTAATAACAACCTCTCTTCTCCACCACCGCCAGCAGTAACCACCAGTGACAACCTTCTTCTTTTTCTTCATTGCCAGTAACCTCCTCCACCAGCAGATAATGCTGGCTGCCACTCTGCCTCCAACTCTCGGCCAGCCACCAGCCGGATCTCCTTCATTGCCAGTAACCTCCTCCACCTTCCTCTCCCTCGTTCACCTTCGGTTTTCTGTTCACATATTTTTTCTTCTCTCTTCGAGTTGGACTCGTTTCATCCCAGCCTAGCCTTGCTGGTTGGTCTGGGTTCATCCCAAATAGAGTAGTGTTGGGTCATTTTGGCTCAATTCAAAATATATAAACATAAAAAATATAAAAAATCACATTTCAAAATAAAAATAAAAATATATTTTATTTTCATGTATACAGTCGAATCCTAAATTTTTATGAGCATATTTCACAAAAACAAATATAAAGTATCGGCACTCATGTTTCAAGATGCAAAATAGGATATTGTAACTAATTTATGATTATCTGTTAGAGTTTGACCAAACTATCAAAAATCTTTCACCAACCATTTTGTTCATTTTACTTAGCTGTAGACTTTAATATTTTAGGGTATAAAACTACATTATAAAATACTCTCTTAGATATTAAAAGTACAAGTGCAGTGCTGATATTTGAGGGTATAAAACTACATTATAAAATACACTCTTAGATATTAAAAGTAAAAGTGCAGTGCTGAAATTCATACCTAAAACGGTTAAGTTTTTGACCTAATGAAGTAGAGACCCCCTCACGAAAAAAGATCTACTTCAAACCTTAGAAAAAACTAACAAATAAAATCTAACATAGAAAAATAATCAAACAACAAAGCAAATTATCTTAGGTAGGTGCACTTAAGGTGATGCATCTTCTCTCGCACAACAAGTCCCCTTACCTAAACTCTTGCAGACCATTAAATTTTCTAATGACCTTGATACTAGGTGGTGACCCCTAAAAATTATAATTATAATTTTATGATTATCAAAAAACCCTTTTTCAATGCACTCCACTGTCTTGGGGAGGCTGCGTGAGAAACGTTGTCGCGACAATGATGACAATAAAAAGTCAACTTTACTTTTTTCTCACACTCCTAATAAATTTTAGGATCATTATTACCCTAAAAATCCATAATCTCCATCTTAATATTCCTTAAATTTCTATCCAAACCATCACAAAAACCATCTTCCTTATTTGCTCTCCTATGACTAAAACATTCATAATACCGAACTCTCCTTGTTTGCAAATCCTTTGCTTTTGAAACCTAGAACCATGATATTGATCAAAATCCTTGGTCTTGTTATTTGTATTTTCAATTATAGATTACTTTAGATATAAATAACTCATCTCACATACCTTCAATCCTCGGGATCTCTTACAAGACTATGTCATAAGTATTGTATAGAGAGGAGCATCTGTCATAACTAATTTATGTATTATTCCTAAATTCACAAAATATAAAAAAAAATCAAAAACTAAAAGATAACAGGGGTTGACGTGGTGGAAAAATCACACCAAAAGTTTTGGATAAATTCAAGACCTTGATCGTACCACTATTGTGCTCAAAACTATAGAAAAATATAGATTCAAGATCAAAATAAATGATTAAATGATTTGAAGGACATTTCATCTCTTCCTAATTGTGGTCACCATATTTGCTGTGTTGAAATTGGGGGGAGGGGTGGTTGTTAGTTACAAGGGAAAAATGGAGAAGGAAGGAGAAGAAGAGGAGGGGAAGAGAGAGGTTCAATGGTAAAGTCATAAATTAAAAACTAACAACAGATTTACGATCTTTATGCCTTAAAACAAACACACAGGCTGCCACATCTCCAAGCTAGAATAAGGGCATCACTGAAAGCACTTTGTCATCCAGACTAGATACGCTCCTCTAAAATTTAATCCATTTTCGAATTCATAGTAAATTTTGTGTCCCTCCAAACGGGAAGAAGAAGAAAGAAAAAGAAAACGGAAGCTTTTCATTAACAAACATCGGTGCTACTATTTATACATAAAACAAATATATGGAGCTCAAAATAAGCAATCCAGCTCTTTATTGAGTGACAACAAGAGGATTAATAATCATAAGAAATGGTTTACAATAACACAAACAATATGGTTTACTGCATGCAGTGCCGCCTGTCAGCTTGTATTGGCAGTAGGATTTTCTTCTAGTTGTTGTTATACCAGAATTGCTTCTGAAGATGGTCCACTATATTCTTGTCCACTTGGAAGCATGGTTGTCAAACTCGCGAGTCAACTCGCAAACTCGTACGAGTTTGCGAGTTGACTCATCAAAACTGGTTGAACCGGAAAGAAAAATCGAAACCGGTCAAACTCGGTCAAAATCGGATTGACTCGTAAAATCGGACCGGATCGGTCCGATTTTACGAGTTCACGGGATTTGTCGCTGGGCTAAGGGATTTGAGCTTCATTCTTCCGTTTTCAATTTTTCATTTCTTTCATTTACAATTTCAGCTCACAATCCTCTCCTCTTCGCAGCCAACTGAGCCAAGAACCCTAAATCTTTCACCCCCAAATCTCTCTTCTCTTCTCTTCTCAGCCAAGAACCCCAAATCATCACCTCTCACCCCCAAATCGTCAGGTCTCATTTCGGCCGATCTCCTCCCTAGGACCCCAGCTGTTCTTCTCTTCAGTCTTCCCCAAATCGCCGTTGCTGTCGTCGCCATTAAAGGTTAGTGCAAGCTTGATTTTCATTGATTTATAAATCTCAATTGAAATTCTTCTCGGTGTCATCAGTATTGTGCTGCTGAAAAATCATTTTTAGGCAGAAATCTTGTATTGATCAATACAAGAATATCACGAGGTGCAAGCTTGAATTTCTTTAGGTGTATGTTGTGATTGCTGTTGAATTTGATTATGGTTTGGTTTGTGCAAGGCTGCAAGCTGAGAGGTGATGATTTGGGTTTATTTGATTATGTGGATTACTATTGAATTTGATAATGCATTTGATTATGTGGTTTATTTTTCCTGAGTATTTCGATTTGGTGTGCTTGATTTGGTGTTGATGGTATGAAAACAAAATATTGATGGTGTGCTTGATTTAGTTTATATGATGAAAAGTTCATGAATTAGTCTATACAAAATAATTTCGGGTTTAAGAAGGTGCTTTGCTGGGCCGGAGTTAATTTTGTTTTATAAATAGGTAATTACCAGAATTAATTCTAAATTAATTTTGCTTTCAAAATCCACTGTAAAATAGCACATAAAAAAGTGTTTTACATGGATTCTGAGATTTTTTCTTGCCTCAGCTTTCAAATTACCTTCATCGATTTTAAGCTCAGGTTTTTTCCTTTGTTTTTCTTGTATACTAGAGCTTAGGTGATGTTATATTGTAGAGAGATTTTGGGTTATATTTTCCAGAGTTCTTGGACCTTGTCTAGTAGTGCAACTAAACAAGTTAGTATAGTTGAAATTCCATGAGGTTGATTGCATTCAGTTTATTTGCACCTACAGATGAACACTAAAAGTTTAAAGATAAATAATTAATCATTGACAATAACTATTCTCCATCCAAATTGTATTCAAAGAGATACTAAACAATCAATCTTAAATACATGCTACTTTGATCTTGCGTTTAAATATGATTTATATACTTTAATTGTAGTTAAATTAAACAACCAATTAAACTAACTTTTAAGCTCTTGTTTTTCTTCTACAGTAGTGCTTAGCTTAGCTTATGTTATAGATTTTCAGTTATATTTTCTAGAATTTATGAACCTTGTCTAGTAAAGCAACTAAATAAGATGGTGATGATAAAATCCTGGAAGATTCATTGCAATCACTTCTGCTACATTTATCTTTATACTCTCTGTAGGGTGTTTTGATCATTAATGAATCTATGAAAACCTTTGGATTGTTATAAGTGTCTATATATATATATATATATAGGGTTTGATTGATAGAGGAGGAAAGAAGGATAACCAGCATGTTCTGTTCAACAAGCTGCTTGTTCTTGTTGTTTTAATGTAGTTCAGTTTTTTGGGTAAAATACTTTGTAACAGGTAGTTTTCCCAACTTTTGCAGATTACATGGCATCCAAAAAAAGTACCAGTGGCAATAGACTTGATGTGGGATGGCAGCATGGTATAGATGTTGCAAATAATTCAAGAAAAGTTCAATGCAAGTATTGTCAGAAAATTTTCAGCGGAGGCATTTATCGTTTCAAACATCATTTGGCTTGCACTCGAAAGGATGTTGAGCCATGCCAACAAGTACCTGCAGATGTGAAGCAGATGATTTTGAATGTTTTGGTGAAAAATCAAGAAGCATCTGAGAAGAAAAGAAAGATTTTTCAGTTTTTTAGAAGTGACGAAGATGCAGACGAAGATGATGAAAGCAACTCAGTTAGCAAGGGAAAGAAACCAATAAGTGGAAGTGGAAGTACTCAAATGACCATCAATCAGATGCTAAAGAAGGATATTAAAGAAGAAGCATGTCAACAAATTGCAAGGTTTTTTTATACTAGTGCGATTCCATTTAATTGTGTGAAAAACCCTGAGTTTGTTAAAGCACTTGAATTAGTTGCAAAGCATGGGCCAGGATTTAAGCCTCCATCTTACCATGATATTAGAGAGAAGTACTTAAAGCAAGAAGTAGATAACACAATGCATTTGCTTGATGACTATAAGCTGGAATGGAAAAAAACAGGCTGCTCAATAATGTCTGATGGATGGACTGATAGGAAAAGACGCTCTATTTGTAACCTTTTAGTTAATAGTCCTAAAGGAACTTTTTTTTTATCATCTGTAGACACATCTGATATATCCAAAACAGCTAATAAAATATTTGAGATGTTAGATGCTGTTGTGGAAATGATTGGAGAGGAAAATGTGGTGCAAGTCATTACTGATAATGCTGCGAATTATAAGGCAGCGGGGCATTTATTGATGGAAAAAAGAAAAAACTTGTATTGGACCCCATGCGCTGCTCATTGTATTGATTTGATTTTGGAAGATTTTGAGAAGAAACTAGAGGTTCATGAAGTAACTATTGGTAAGGGGAGGAGAATCACTACATACATATATTCAAGAACTCTTCTTATTTCCATGCTGAGACATTTCACAAAAGGAAAAGATTTAATCAGGCCTGCTGCCACTCGATTTGCCACAGCATACTTGACTCTTGGATGTTTGAATGATTGTAAGATTCAATTAATGACAATGTTCACTTCCGTCCATTGGAGGTCAAGTAGGTATTCAAAAAGTGAAGAAGGACAGCAGATTCAAAATTATGTTTTGGATAGCAAGTTTTGGCATGATATCTCTGATTGCATTAAGGCAGCATATCCTCTTATAAAAGTTCTTCGATTAGTTGATTCAGATGAGACACCGGCCATGGGTTTCATATATAGAGCAATGATTGAAGCGAAAGAAAAGATACAAGTGAATTTCGGTTCTGTGCAAAAAAGGTGCAAATTATATTTTATGCCAAATTGCCAATTATTTATTTAATATAACTATTTTTTTATCTTATGCTATTTAGTATTGATGTTAATATCCTAATTTTTTATTTTGTTTTGTAGTTATATCCCTATATGGGATATTATTGATGCAAGATGGGAACTTCAACTTCACAGACCTTTGCATGCATTTGCTTTTTTTTTGAATCCTCATTATCGTTATACTACTGATTATAGACAGTACCACAACGTTAAATATGGAGTATATGACTGTTTAAATCGGATGGTGCCTAATGATGAAGAAAGGACTAAAGTTGATCTACAACTTGATATATTCGCGGAAGCAAAAGGGTTATTCGGTATTGAGGCTGCCGTAATAGCAAGGGATAAAAAAACTCCAGCTAGATGGTGGGCTTCTTATGGGGATGAATGTCCAGAGCTACAAAATCTTGCAATTCGAGTTCTAAGCTTGACTTGTAGTTCATCTGGATGTGAGCGTAACTGGAGTGCGTTTGAGATGGTAAGTTTTTTTTTTTAAGTATAAAATTATTGTTTTCATATGTGATAAGACTCTTATATGTTATCAATTGTGAATTTTTTTTATAGGTTCATACCAAACGAAGAAACCGTCTCCAACAAAAAAAAATGAATGACTTGGTTTTTGTCATGTGTAATTTAAAAATGAATGATAAGGGCAAAAGGCAACTTATTGATTTCGATGAAGGTATAGATGAACTCCCATCTGATGATGAATGGGTGACTGAAAGAGAACATGGTAGTTCATCGAACATTAATTTACTTCAGGCTATTGGTAGTGCAACACAAAGAAAAAATGGAAAAGAAGACGATAGTGATGAAGAAACTTTTTATGGTGTTGCGATGAGTACTCCAGCTACTCAAGTTGATTTTGAAACTTCTAATTCAAGGAGTTTAGGGTTAAATATTGTTGGAGTTCGATCTAGTACTACCAATATCGGTGTTAGCACCAGTGGTAGTACTAATAATCCTTTTGATAGAGATGCTATTGATGCAAGTCTAGGACATAGTGAGGGGGATGAAACTGAGGCTGGTTTTAGTTTACATTGCACGCTAGCTGAAGATTTGTTTTAAATTTGTTAGTTTTTATTTTATGAAATTTTATGGACATAATTGTTTTGTAATGTATTTTGAAGTTATTTTAAATCATGAATGAACTTTAACTAATGAATTTATATGTCTATAATTATGATGTATTGTATTCAGAAATATTTTACTTACGATTTTACGATTTTTCTGCTCACACGATTTTAGCTATGATTTTACGATTTTTGTACGGACAAATTCAGGTACGATCTTACGATTTTACGATCCGATCTTACGATTCGAGTTTCAGAAAGACTTTCCGTGTCGTGTCAAAATCGCGATTTTGACAACCTTGCTTGGAAGGCCTTGGAGGTTCAATTACCACACAGAATAACAGACTCATCATGTTCGTTTCACATTTGAAGTGCATGATAAGATTTTTCTTTATTACATATATGTTTTTTTCAAAAATTGTTTTATATGAAATTTTTTAACTAGCTGTAGCTTCTTTCCGCAGGCAACGGTTCTTGGATGCAATTAGAGAGCAATAGAGATTATTGTTGAAATTCACATTCCTAACGATGACCATCGAATGCAAATCCAAGCTTAGAAGTTCATATTAACGTTGATTTAAAAAAAAATGTCATAATTTTTTTTTAAAATTGCTGCCCAATTAGTTTTTAATATAAAATATAATTTCCAATTCTATGAGAGATAAGAGGACAATCTTTCGCTCATCTGGAAGCCGATATGTATTTGGGGTTGGAAGATTGATCTTCCGGTACACTTGACATAAAAAAATTTAGACTAACTCAAACTCTACACGCAGGATCTGCCTACAAGTCGTCATATTTCAACTACTGGTTCCTCGGAATCAAGTTTGAGCTGCCAATCTCCAATCAGCCAATCAAGTTTTAATATTTCTTCTCTCATTGTCCCAATCATTCAGACACCTTTATGTCTGGAAACAAGCACACAGGTTGCCACATCTCCAAGATAGAATAAGGGCATCACTGCTGTCAGTTTGACTAGATACGCTCCACTAAATTTTAATCCTTTCTCGAATTAATAGTAAATTTTGTATGCTTCAAAACGGGAAGAAGAAGAAGAAGAAAGAAAAAGAAAACGGAAGCTTTTCATTAACAAACATCGGTGCTATTATTTATACATAAAACAAATATATGGAGCTCAAAATAAGCGATCAAGCTCTTTATTGAGTGACAGCAAGAGGAATAATAATCATAAGAAATTCAAGAGATAACAAAATAACACAATCAATATGGCTTACTGCATGCAGGGCTGCCTGTCAGCTTGTATTGCCAGTAGGATTTTCTTCTAGTTGTTGTCATACCAGAATTGCTTCTGAAGATGGTCCACTATATTCTTGTCCACTTGGAAGGCCTTTGCGAGAACGTCAGATCGAATAGGTGGAGTGGATCCAAAGAGTGCATTCGCGATTGTAATTACACCAGGGTTCTGGCTGCTCAAGGCAGCAATGGCCACAGCTTTGGTTTTCCCCACATTGAATTGGAAGTGAATGAGTCCAACTGGGAACACGAAAACATCTCCCGGGTTCAGGACTTTGGTTATGAGACGATTATCAGGGTTCGATGTGACAAAGCCTACATACAGAGTTCCCTCCAGGACTGTAAGGATCTCCGTGGCACGAGGGTGAGTGTGTGGTGGGTTTAGGCCACCGTATGGTGCATAATCAACGCGGGCCAGGGATATTCCGAGAGTATTCAGTCCTGGAATTTGAGCAACATTAGCAGGAGTGACCACCGAGCCAAGTGGATTGGAGGTGTTTCTGGCAATGTCGAGCCCTGAAAAGAAGAAGTCCTTCGCTGTGGCAAGCTTTGGGTCCTTGCAGAATTTACCATTCACGAACACTGCATGAAATTAAGAGTTTCTGTTAGCAACAAGTTCTTCGTGCGCATTAGAAGAAAACAACGTAGCCATTAGTTCATCAGAAAATAAATTTTGTTAAAAAATAACATGAACTACAGATCGATAGTGACTGAGCATACCACCATCCTTAGTATCATTGATGGCTACACAGAAATCCTGTAGAGGACTAGGGTCGGAGGCAAAGGCAAATGAGGCAGCCGAAGCAAGAAAAACAAAAGCTACAAGAAAATGAACTCCTTTCATTGTAATCAGACTATATATGTCTCGCTTAATTCTTCAAAGTGTATGAGAGTTGAGGGGTGTGAAGTCCTGTGTGGGAAACAAGAGTATTTATAGATGGCGATCGTTGACTTAGTCTCTGCTTTATGGGAAGCCAGTGAAGGCCGGCCAAGTCTGCAATGATTATCTTTATCCCCTTTTTCTTTTTTTTTCCTTTTATTTTATCCCCGTTGACGAACCATTCCTCAGCAACTACACACTATTCTATATTTCTATGCTTACAACAAGACAGTTTCTTGCATTCGGAATGGAACTGGTCATTTTCCCACTTCTTACAATTTACCTGCCATGTTTCTAAAGACCAAACCATGTTAATTGACCTAAATGAAGCATACAAATCAAGCCAAGTATACGGTTCAGTTAACGCGCATAATATTCCGCAATTCTATTTCATGGAGGTGTTGATCTAATCAAATTACAGATTAGAAATGAACACTAACGAAAGATTATTTTAAACCTCTATATTGGAATAAAAAAATAAATATTTTGAACATTCTTCCGGAAAATATGGACTCTTCAGGCTAATAAAATAATAAGCACATAAATTCACACTGTCATTGAAATTCATATTCTTCTCTCAGAGATTTGGTCTATTTTAAAAATTTTAAAATTATCATAAAAACTAATCTCTTAAGATCCATTGTTGAGCGATTTAGTCTATGACTATAAAACTCATTTTTAGGATATTAAAATTAATCTATAAATATATTCAACTCGCTTCAAGTGTTTTGACCGTATCCTTGATACAACTACATTAGAATTGACATTATTTTAAAATATTTCTTGTTTGTGATATATGTGTATATATTGATCACACGAGGAATTACAAAAACACTTCTAGGAAATTACCATATATAAACGAAAATAATGGTAGAAACAATATCGTTGGTATATTACAATAACAATTATCAATGGAATATTACATGACTATTTCTCTTGTATTCATTGATGAATAGTTGTTCTGGATACTGAGACAATTACGGTTGGAAATTAAGAAATTAAGAAAGAAATGAAGTGTCATTATTGCAAATAAAATTATAAGGAAATATGTTTGTTTTTAGTATCCCTAGAGAAATCTATTTGAAATATTTAAGTTATAACATGATAAACAACCTCCCTTCTCTCCATCACCCATTTCTTCTTCTTCTTCCTTTTTATTAAGCTCTAATTGAGTTTTTTTCATCATTTGCTGAAATTAATTTTTTTTTGTAACTTAGGTTTCTTATAAAGAAATAAATAATAGCTTATTTAATGGGTACCTTTCACATTTTATCAATTTTATTGTTAAGTTTGTAATTTTGATAAGTTTTGGAGGATTTGAATTCTTGGAGAAAATTGATAGTGGTTTAAGATTACTATTAAAATAAATTGAATTAGGTATAGTTAAATCAATGATATCTAGATAGTGGGTATCAAAATTAATTGACTTCATATTATTAATTAATACATGTTGTCTTCAACACTCTATATAGGTTTCATTTAAGTAGTGGACGATCATTCTGGAATGTATCAAGTTTCAAATTAAGGGTTTCATGAGATGGATTGTCATAATAGGGTTGAGGGTTTTATTAAATATGCACCATCTAATTTAGTAGAGATTGTATTAGATGTTTCTTGATCTAGATGATGTTAGGATGCATCTTTTACTAAAAGAGTTAGTGGTAAAATACTTTTCGTGGTTCGCATATGGACAACCATATGTTCCTTACAAGATCATGGTAGAAAGGATAGTGCAATCAACTTCTAAATGTTGAAACGTGCTATGGTTATAGATGTAATTGGAATGAATTAAGGTGATTCAAATGGATATTCAAGAATTGATAAAAATGAATGCAAAGGGATGTAGGTGTTTTTACTTTATTGAAAGATTTCAATGAACCATTATGAGATGGGTGCACAAATGACACTAAATTATTGTTCATTGCACTGGTACTCACCATAAGTCAGATCATGGGCTAAGTGAGACCGGTTAAGATAGAATCATTGAATGGGTGATAAGCATTTTACTTAAAGATAATAGGATGGAAAATAAATTATATGTTTCTCATTCACTAACGAAACTCTTTGGCCTAAGATATTAAAAATCAACACTTGTCTAAGCTTTATAATGTTTTATTATCTAGAAAATACAGATATGACCAAGCGTAGAACATAAAGGCATGCTCAGTATAAACTCACAACTAATAAGGGTAGGAGGACTCTTGTCGCATAGAAAACTGAGATATCTTTCAATCACTCCTACATTGCAAAGGTTATTATGTAATCAAAGACTATTTCACACATGACATGAAATTATTCACATGATATGGTGGATGGAGTCACGCTATACTCTTCCAATAGTGAAGTTTGGAACCATTTTAATACGGTAAATCTTTAGTTTTCAATGGATCCATCAAATGTATGTCATTACATATGAATTCAATTCATTCAAATCATATGTCGTACCATATTCTTATTGGGTGGTGATACTCACAATTTATAAATTGCTACTAAGGATGTGTATGAGATTATATTTCATGTTTTTGTTTATGGTTATACCCAACTCTAATAGTCTAGGTATCAATATAGATGTTTGTCGTCCACCATTGATGGATGAGTTAAACCAGTTGTGGTGTTCTAGGAGTTTAACGCATGAAGTCTCGATGAGATAAGTTTTTTTTAGATAAAAGGTATCTTTGATGTGGACTATCAATAGATTTTGTGTGTATGAGATGGTTTATGGTTAGAGGAGGCACCATTTCTGAACTGTATGAAAAATAACAAGGTCTTTACCCTAACAAATAGTGGAGAAGAATTTTTTCCAACCAATCATAAGTATATAAAGAATAAAAAATATTAAGTATCATTTAAGTTGAATGGGCCCTAGATTAAGATATTTTTAAAATATGGTATCATTTACTCATTGGCTCGAAATGAATTTGTTGTGTGTGGATATGATAATGAGATTGTCGAATTGATAAGGTGGTATTTTAGTTAAATAGTAATCAATTCAAAACTAGCGGTGAAATGTTAGTTGTTCTTGTTACAATATATTAATGTAAATCAGTGTAAATCAATTAGCAATTATTTAGTCAAGATATTAGCCTAGAATTTCTCTACGTCTCTATTTTAATGTGATCCTTTCCTATATAAAGGATGTATGTATATGTGTTTGATTCAATGCAATACACTTAGAGATACATTGATTGTCTAAATCTAACATGGTATCAGATCCTTGTTGACCAAGCGGTCACGAGCTCGAATCTCACCACCCCCATTCTATTTGATAAAAATCAAGCACAAGATAGAGTGGGTATGTGTACACGTTTCAAGCCCAAAGAGTTTTCACGTGAGGGGGTGTGTTGGAGAATAATATAAATCATATTCTAGGATCTTACCTAATAGCTTAAACTTTTAGGTGAGATGGTTCCTTACAAAAAGTGTTTCTGTTTCTACTACTCCTTTTGATCTTGTGCATTCTGATGTGTGGGGACCTTCACCTACACCTACCAGGGGTGGATCCTGTTATTTTGTTATCTTTGTTGATGATTATACTTGTTACACTTGGATTTTTCTCGTGGAAAAGCGGTCTGAACTTGAACAAATTTATTATGATTTTTCAACTATGGTCAAAACTCAATTTTCAAGAAATATTAAAACTTTTCGTTCAGATAATGCTATGGAATATCATGATTCTGATTTTCTTTCATATCTTAAGTCTCAGGGTACCCAACCTCATTGTTCTTGCCCTGGAACTTCTCAACAAAATGGTCATGCAGAACGAAAACGTCGTCACATTCTTGATACTACCCGTGTCTCCTCATATCCTCCTCATGTCCTGAACATTTTTGTGGAGAAGCTGTTCTTACTGCAACCTATACCATCAATAGAATTCCTACCCCTGTTATAGGCAATCATTCTCCATATGAGAGTTTGTATGAAACCTCTCCTGATTATACTACCCTTAAAGTTTTTGGTTTTGCATGTTTTGTCTTACTTCATATTCATGAACATACCAAATTAGAACCTCGTTCTTGTCTTTGTTGCTTTCTAGGGTATGGTATTGAACACAAAGGGTATCGTTGTTGGGATCCTATCTCTAAATGTCTTCGTATTTCTCTTCATGTGATTTTTTGGGAGCATAAAATGTTTTCATCATTATCTAAATTTCACTTACCTCATACTTCTACCTCTCCAGTATTTCTTGATCTATCTATAGACTTGTTTCTAATGAGTTTGATGAAGGTACTTCCTTTAGTTCACCAGAGATTATCATGCCTACAACTCCTACTGAGGGTCCTGTCTTTGATGACGATCCTTCATCTGATACTTCAGCTGAGATATTCCTATCGAACCATCATCTCATTTACTCCACCTTCATCCAGACGACCACAAAGGGGAACAAAACCCTCTGTTCTTTTTCGTGATTTTATTGTTGGTTTCACTGCATTTTCCTCTTATGAACCTAGTTCCTATCGTGAGGCTCTGTCATGACCCGATTCCCGGATCCGTGACCGGCACATAGGCATGGTCCCCCTCCAAGGTTCCACACCTATGTGAACCCAAACTTACTCACAAACTTATCATTCAATTTCAGAGTTCAACGCAATGTAAATAAAAAAGTTAACTTTATATTATAATTTGATTGTCTTAATACAAAAGTTGATTACATATTGCTATAGTTGTGGAGCACTAACTATACATAAGAACAAAAGTGTTAACTACAACCAAAATAACAGGTTCCGAGAGTACGAAAAAAATGACCTCCTAGCAAGCTACGAGCCTGAAAATAATAAATAATGAGGGGGTGAGTTCAACAACTCAGTGAGTAGATAACATCTAATATACACATACGAGATAATACAATAATGAGAAGTATATTATCGAATCGGCTCAAAGTTCTTACAAGAAGTTTCTCAAATAGGTCATAACAAGAATTTAATAGGTAAAGCTCATCAGAAAATCAGAATGCAATGAGCATGAGGCTCCGTACTGTGGGATGATCAGTCCACACAGGTTGGTGACTCCCCCGACCAACTAGGGTTTCAGATACGATAGCACAAAGACTAACATTTTCTTGTTAGCGTGGGTATTCTGCCTGGCATACCGTAGGTATATATATATATATATATATAATAATCAAACAGACATATTCATATCTCAAGGCTCAACTCATGGCATCAATCAAATGAGAAGCTATCAATTCACAAGCAGATATTGGCTCATATCAAGAACGTATATTCAACAATTGATTATGCTTTAATAAGAATAGTAATTAATGTATATGTTATCAAGAAGCATAATCCAAATACAAGCAAATCAAATATTTATAATATTTCTCATGCATATTAAATATTATCCACTCATCTGACTCAAAAGCAAACAAGGTTCAAAAGCAGAATGTTGACGAAACCTTACTGACATCCCGCAGGTTGAATATCGGGATTATCTGATTATATAAAAGAAGATATACTCAAAAATGACTCAAAAAAAGTAAAATACCTTTAATAACATATCTAAGAGTTCAACTCATAATCCTATGTGTTTTTGAATCAAACTATCCATTTTTCGCAAAAAAACCTAAAAACAATGGTTTCTTCTGAAGTCTAGTTCAAAATACAGAATTTGTAAAATTGATAATAATTCATCAAATAAGCTTCAATTATCCATCAAACCAATCTAAAATACTAATATTTCACTTAGGGACCATTCTGAATTTTTCTTATTTTTTTAGGGTCAAATTGTAATTTTATCAAATTGAATAACTAAATTGAACTCCTCATAAATTCATAACTACACTGAAATTTTGTCCATAATTCATCCCAATTCTGTCCAGAATCTCGAATTTCACTCCAAGGACCAAACTGTAATTTTCCAAAATTCAGGGACTAAACTATAATTTTCCAAAGTTCAGGGACCAAACTGTAATTTTCAAAAAATGACCAAAATGAAATTTCGTCATCTTCAACCTCCAGCCTAGAATTCCAGCAATGGTTTTTCACCATTTATCAACATTTTGTTACACCAAACACATCAAATAACTTCAAAATCATCTACAATCAAACCCATTAAACCATTACCCAACACATTCAAACCTTAACATCTCCCTTAATTCATCAATCAAACCCAAGTAAAATCCTCAAACCCTAAAAATCAATACAAGCAAAAATCATAACTAATAACCACATTTATACATATTAAAACATACACATTACCTCAAACCCTCTTATTTTTGTTTGCTGCGTTTGTGGCATGTTACTTTGATCTTAATATATTCTTACATTTGATAAAAAAAAATACACATTACCAGAACAACTTATTTCTCCTTCTTCTTTTCTCCTCCTCTTCTCTTTCCCTCTTTTCTCTTCTTCTTCTTCTTTCTTTCTCTCTTCCATTTCTCTTCTCTCTCAAATTTTTAGATTACTTCTCTTACTTTCTTTTTCTATTTATATTGTACAAGTTGCTACTATACCTTTAATTCATTTATACCTAAACTTAAGTCATTAAGGGCATTAATGCCTTTTTCCTATTCAAAATTTTCAAAACCCTACACGCTCAGTCCAATCCACTTTGGCAGCAAGCTATGACTAATGAAATGCAGGCTTTAGCTAAAACTCATACTTGGGACGTAGTTGATCTTCCTTATGGCAAATCTGCTATTGGGTGTCGATGGGTGTATAAAATCAAAACACACGTAGATGGTTCTATTGGGCGCTACAAAGCTCGTCTTGTTGCTCAGGGGCTCTCTCAAGAATATGGGATTGATTATGAGGAAACATTCGCTCCTGTTGCTCGTCTTACTTCAGTGCGCAGTCTGCTTGCTATTGCTACAGCTCATCAATGAGATCTTTATCAGATGGATGTCAAAATTGCATTCTTCAATGGTGATCTTACTGCAGATGTCTTTATGAAACCTCCTCCTGGTTCTGACATTCAGTCTCCCAAAGTATGCAAGCTTCGTCGTGCATTATATGGTCTTAAACAAGATCCACGTGCTTGGTTTGACAAATTCAGCTCTACTATTTAGGATTTTGGCTTCACTTCTAGTCAATATGAATCTGCTCTTTTCATACGTAAGAGTAAGCATGGGGTCAATATGATTCTGCTCTTCTCTATGTGGATGACATGATTATCACTGGGATGATACCATTGAAATCTCTAATCTTAAACAATTCCTAAATCACCAGTTTGAGACGAAAGATCTAGGCTTGCTTAACTAGTTTTTGGGATTAAAGATCAATCGTGATACTACTAGTTCCTTTATTTCTCAAGCCAAATATGCTTCTGATCTTTTGGCTCGTGCTGGTCTCACTGATTGCAAAACTGCATCTACTCAGATTGATTCTCAAACTCATCTTCCTTCTTTTGACGGTCAACCTCTAAAGGATGCCACACTATATCGATAGTTAGTTGGTAGTCTTATTTGTCTCACGGCCATTTGTCCAGGCATTGCTTATACTGTGCATATTCTCAGTCAATTTATGGCTGCTCCTCGTTCTTCACATTACGATGCCTTAGTATGTGTTCTCCAACATGTCAAGGGCACTATGTTTTATAAGTTACATTATTCAGCTCATTCTTCTCTTAAGTTGCGTTCCTTCTCTGATTCTGATTGGCTGGTGATCCTACTAATCATCGTTCTACTATTGGTTTTTGTTTCTTTCTTGGTGATTCACTCATCTCTTGGCGATGTAAGAAGCAAATTGTTGTTTCTCGTTCAAGTACTAAGGCAAAATATCATGCTATGGGCGATACTACTATAGAACTTCTCTGGCTTCATTGGCTTCTTTCTGACATGGGAGTTCTCATGATGGTTCCACTATTCTTTACTGCGATAATCAGAGTGCTATACAAATTGCGCATAATGATGTCTTTCATGATCGCACTAAACACATCGAGATCGATTGTCATTTTGTGCATCAACATGTTGTTAAGGGAACAATTAAACTCCTCTGTGTTGCTTCTGCTGATCAGATTGCTGATATTTTTAGTAAGGATCATCCTCCAAATCGGTTTACTACCTTATTGTCCAAGCTCCAGTTGATTCCTGCATTACCACCTTGAGCTTAAGGGGGGTGTTACAATATATTAATGTAAATCAGTGTTAATCAATTAGCAATTATTTAGCCAAGATATTAGCCTAGAATTTCTCTACATCTCTATTTTAATGTGATCCTTTCTTATATAAAGGATGTATGTATATGTGTTTGATTCAATGCAATACACTTAGAGATACATTGATTGTGTAAATCTAACAGTTCTAATAGTACATAAGAGTTAGCCTGTAACAAACACTAGTTACATACATTAAAATTTCAAGTCATGAATGAATGAGGAAAAAGAAAGAGAGCTGAAAAATTCAAATAATTTATTCAATGGTTTTTCCTATAGATGGGTTACTTCCAAATATAGGAAATTATGATGTACATATGAATGTGTTCTAAGAAGTGAAAATAAGTTAATCATATTCATAAATAAAATCAATTGGTTTATATCTTTATTCGTTATGTGCATTTGCAGTTAATGATAGTCTCTTACATGCAAGAGGTGGTGCAAATTTTAAACAAATATGAGAAATATGAGAATGTTTAGTACCTTTTATGCTTACATGATTTTAGATGATTAAGAGAAGGTCATTACGGAGTAATGAAAAGAAGCACCTTCTCTCAACACCCTATGATTTTCTAGTTCTCACCTTTATGTCTCGATACATACAAACAGGCTGCCACATGTACATGATACAATAAGGGCATCACTGAAAGCACTTTGTCATCCAGACTAGATACGCTCCTCTAAAATTTAATCCATTTTCGAATTCATAGTAAATTTTGTGTCCCTCCAAACGGGAAGAAGAAGAAAGAAAAAGAAAACGGAAGCTTTTCATTAACAAACATCGGTGCTATTATTTATACATAAAACAAATATATGGAGCTCAAAATAAGCAATCCAGCTCTTTATTGAGTGACAACCAGAGGAATAATAATCATAAGAAATAGTTTACAATAACACAATCAATATGGTTTACTGCATGCAGTGCCGCCTGTCAGCTTGTATTGGCAGTAGGATTTTCTTCTAGTTGTTGTCATACCAGAATTGCTTCTGAAGATGGTCCACTATATTCTTGTCCACTTGGAAGGCCTTTGCGAGAACGTCAGATCGAATAGGTGGAGTGGATCCAAGGAGTGCATTCGCGATTGTAATTACACCAGGGTTCTGGCTGCTCAAGGCAGCAATGGCAACAGCTTTGGTTTTCCCCACATTGAATTGGAAGTGAATGAGTCCAACTGGGAACACGAAAACATCTCCCGGGTTCAGGACTTTGGTTATGAGACGATTATCAGGGTTCGATGTGACAAAGCCTACATACAGAGTTCCCTCCAGGACTGTTAGGATCTCCGTGGCACGAGGGTGAGTGTGTGGTGGGTTTAGGCCACCGTATGGTGCATAATCAACGCGGGCCAGGGATATTCCGAGAGTATTCAGTCCTGGAATTTGAGCAACATTAGCAGGAGTGACCACCGAGCCAAGTGGATTGGAGGTGTTTCTGGCAATGTCGAGCCCTGAAAAGAAGAAGTCCTTTGCTGTGGCAAGCTTGGGGTCCTTGCAGAATTTCCCATTCACGAACACTGCATGAAATTAAGAGTTTCTGTTAGCAACAAGTTCTTCGTGCGCATTAGAAGAAAACAACGTAGCCATTAGTTCATCAGAAAATTAATTTTGTTAAAAAATAACATGAACTACAGATCGATAGCGACTGAGCATACCACCATCCTTAGTATCATTGATGGCTACACAGAAATCCTGTAGAGAACTAGGGTCGGAGGCAAAGGCAAATGAGGCAGCCAAAGCAAGAAATACAAAAGCTACAAGAAAATGAACTCCTTTCATTGTAATCAGACTATATATGTCTCGCTTAATTCTTCAAAGTGTATGAGAGTTGAGGGGTGTGAAGTCCTGTGTGGGAAACAAGAGTATTTATAGATGGCGATCGTTGACTTAGTCTCTGCTTTATGGGAAGCCAGTGAAGGCCGGCCAAGTCTGCAATGATTATCTTTATCCCCTTTTTCTTTTTCTTCCTTTTATTTTATCCCCGATGACGAACCATTCCTCAGCAACTACACACCATTCTATATTTCTATGCTTACAACAAGACAGTTTCTTGCATTCGGAATGGAACTGGTCATTTTCCCACTTCTTACAATTTACCTGCCATGTTTCTAAAGACCAAACCATGTTAATTGACCTAAATGAAGCATACAAATCAAGCGCATAATATTCCGCAATTCTATTTGATAGAGGTGTTGATCTCATCAAATTACAAATTAGAAATGAATGGTAACGAAAGATTATTTTAAACCTCTATATTGGAATTAAAAAAAAAATTGAACATTTCTTCCAGAAAATATGGACTCTTCAGGCTAATAAAATAATGAACAAATAAATTCACACTGTCATTGGAATTCATATTCTTCTCTCAGAGATTTGGTCTATTTTTAAATTTTTAAAATTATCACAAAAACTAATCTCTTAAGACCCATTGTTGAGCGATATAGTCTCTGACTATAAAAATCATTTTTGGGATATTAAAATTAATCTATAAATATATTCAACCTGCGTTCAAGAGTTTTGACCATATCCTTGATTCTACTATATTATAATTGACTTTATATTAAAATATTTCTTGTGTGTGATATATGTGTATATATTGATCATACAAGGAATTAGAAAAACACTACTAGGAAATTACCACATATAAACGAAAATAATGGCAGAAACAATATAGCTGGTAAATTACAATAACAATTATCAATGGAATATTATCTAACTATTTCTCTTGTATTCATTGATGAATAGTTGTTCATGGATACTGAGAGAATTACGGTTGGAAATTAAGAAATTAAAAAAGAAATGAGGTGTTATTATTGCAAATAAAATTATGAGGAAATATGTTTGTTTTTAGTATCCCTATACAATGTAATATTTAAGTTATAACATGACAAACAACCTCCCTTCTCTCCATCAACCTTCTTCTTCTTCCTTTTTATTAAGCTCTAATTGAGTTTTTTTATCATTTGATGAAATTAATTTTTATGTTTTAACTTAGGTTTCTTATAATGAAATACATAATACCTTATTAAATGGGCACGTTTCACATTTTTTCAATTTTATTTTTCAGTTTGAAATTTTGATAAGTTTGAAGGAATTTGAATTCTTGGAGAAATTGATAGTGGTTTAAGGTTACTATAAAAATAAATTGAATTAGGTTGGGTTAAATTAATGATATCTAGTTAGTGGTTTAAGGTCTTTTATAAAACCTGATCTCTTAAAATTCATCATTGAGCGATTTAGTCTATGACTATAAAACTCATTATTAAATATAAATGGAAATAATGATAGAAACAATATCCTTAGTAAATTATTTTAACATTTACCGACAAAATATTACCTCACTATTTCCATTTTTATTCGTCGATGAAAAGTTTTTTTGTGGCTATAGAGAAAATTATGGTTGGAAATTAAGGACTTAGAAAAAAAACTGCATGTCATTATTAAAACATAATTACAATGAATATGTTTGATGTTGGTATCCCTAGACAAATTTGTTGGTAATATTTAAGCTATAATATAACAAACAACCTCATTTCTCTCCTTCACCCATTTCTTCTTCTTCCTTTTTATTAATTTATCATTTGTACAGGTTACGGTTTATTTGAGATTTTGAAAAATTGTATTTTTTCCTCATTTTATGAAATTGAGTTTAATTTTTTAACTTAGTTTTTTTATAATAAAATAAATAATAGTTTATTTAATCGTTATGTACCATATTTTGTCAATTTTATTGATAAGTTTGAAATTTGAGTAAATTTGGAGGAATTGAAATTCTTGGAGGAAATTGATAGTGAATTAATGTTACTATTAAAATAAATTGAGTTCGTTTGAGTAAATTCAATGATAGCTAAATAAATTGATACCAATAATTTATTGTTGAATTCACATTCCTAACGATGACCTTCGGAAAAAGATCCAACATCGAATGATAATCCAAGCTTAGAAGTTCATATTAACGTTGATTTAAAAAAAAATGTCATATGTTTTTTTTAAATTGTTGCTTAATTAGTTTTTAATATAAAATATAATTTCTAATTCTATGAGAGATAAGAGGACAATCTTTCGCTCATCTGAAAGCCGATATGTATTTGGGGTTGGAAGATGTTAGGATTTGTGTAGATCTATTGATAAATCAAGAGGAAGAAGATGAACACTAATGGTTAGGGATTTGAGAGAATGGGAGAGAGAGAGAGGAAAATTAAATTTATTATTATTGTCAACAAAATTCACATTTCATACATTTGGTATGCTTACAATACTACTATTTATACATGCTTCATAATATGTATTGCCATACTCTAACATCCCCCCTCAATCTCATGTTCAGATAAACAAAGCATGAGATTGCGATAGTGAAGAACAAAGAAGTACTTAATTCTTTTGATAGAAATCAATTTGGAAAAGAGAAAGAGAAGGGAGGAGAAGAAGAAAAAATTAGAAGAAAAAAAGATGAATTTGAATTTGATTGAGAGATTTGAGAAATTGAGAGATTGAGAAGAAGAAGAAGAAAACGAAGAGAATGCTCAGATGACAGATAATAGAGAGCATAGGGGGAAGAAATTTCATTTGTATGTGTAAGAAATTGAGAAGAGAGGGACGAGAGGGGATAGAATTTGTATTTCATATTTTACTTGTTGATGAATTTCTTAATCTGTATAAGAATTCATTTTCTACTTCTCGATGATTTTTTTGATTTATAGCAAAAATATATTTTTTTTATTTCAGCCAATCAAAACACATATTTGTTATGCACAAAATGACACCACAATATAAATCACAAATTCACACATGTCTGTCCTGATCGTGTACATCTATGTCGTCGTCCTTGTGCTCCTGAACCTGTTCTCCTTCATAGCTGATGATGTGGAGGCTGTGATTAAGATGAGTTTCGGAGTATTATGGAATGCATTGTAATTTAGGAAATATTCTGTAAAGTAGGAAATATACGTAGAGATTATATTATGTAATAGGGTACATCATAACATGTGTAAATTGCCCTACATATATAAATAATAGAGGAGCAGCTGTACTTTGATACACTGCTAAAAACATATTATTCAAACTCTTGTTTCAACTTGGTATCAGAGCTAATATACCTTAATCGGTTCTTCTTCTTCTGCAACTTTAAAAGCCATGTTTCTGCTCCTCTGTTTTTTGTTTTGCTTGGCTGTCTCTTGCAACTTTAAAAGCCATGTTTCTGCTCCTCTGTTTTTGTTTTGCTTGGCTGTCTCCCCTGCTTCGGTCTCTCTCTATTTGTAGGCGTGTTTCTTCTCTTGCTGCTGCGCACTCTCTCGTTTCTTCTCCTGCTGCTGTGCCCTCTCTTGTTTAAAGTTGCTGCTCTCTTGCGTCTTCTATCATGACTCATTCAGAAACCAATACTGATGTTAATGCCAGCCCTTCTTCCCCAAATTCTGCTGCCACTACATCTAACACAGCCATGCCTTCTTCTGCTGCAACAGGAGTCATTGTTCCATTCTCCAACACTCAACAGGTTATTAATCTCAAGCTTACCAACAATAATTACCTGTATTGGCGTATGCAGATAAAGCCTTACCTGATTGGTCAGGGTGTTTTCTCGTTTGTTGATGGTTCAAATCCATGCCCATCTTCTCACGCCTCTGCTACTTCTTCATGCTCTACGGTCATGGCTTGGAAACAACAAGATCAACTTATTCTTAGTGCTTTGCTGTCATCTCTCTCGGTTGAAGTCCTTCATCTAGTGGTGGAGTGTTCAACATCTGCAAGTGTTTGGAACACCCTTGAATGTGCTCTTGCTTCCCCATCAAACTCTCGGATCATGCAATTGCATGGTTCTCTTCAGGATCTTCGGCAAGGTGATGATACTGTAACCCTCTTTTTACAACGCGCAAAGGGTTTATTTGATGAATTGGCAGCGGCTGGCAGACCAATCTCTCTCACAGACTTCAATCTTTATGTATTTCGGGGGCTTCGCGGTGATTTTCGTGATTTGGTTACTACTATGTCTATTAAAGCTGATCCATTATCCTATTCTGAACTTCATAATCATCTATCTACTCATGAATTTATTCATCGAAACTCAATGTCTTCAAGTCTCACGTATGCTGCACCTCTGCTACCCACTCCTGCACTTCAGCCCTCAGCTTATGCAGTCCAGCGTGGATTTTCTGGGTCTCACAACCATGGTTTTTCGTGGGATAGAGGAAGAAGGGGTGGCTGGCGTCAATCTCGTAACAATTATACAGCCCACTGGACAACCCTTCCGTGGTGGAGGAAATAATTCCTCTTGGCAGTAGTCACGTAGCAACAATTGGCAAAATTCTTACCGTAATGCAGCTTCAAACCAGTGGCCTCGGCATGAAGTCAAGTGTCAGCTTTGCCATATATATGGTCACTCTGCACAGCAATGCTCTCAACTTGCTCATCATGGAAACCAACCATCAGCCAATCTCTCCTTTAGCACTGCATCAGGTGATGATTCTACCATAAAGGAATCTCCCGAATGGTTTCCGAACACAGGTGCGAATCATCACGTTACTCCGGACATAACTGGTATGGCTTATGCAAAACCTTATCTTGGTAATGATCAATTACATGTTGGTGATGGTAAGGGACTTGTCATATCTAATACTGCCCACAATATTTTACATACACCAAAAAGAGTCTTCTCCTTGTCAAATATCTTACATGTTCCCCACATTTAAAAAAGATTATTATATGTTCAGCAATTTTTTTGCGAAAATTATGTCTTCTTTGAGTTTCACTCATCTGTTTTTTTATGTTAAGGATCTCATCACCAAGGAAGTTCTTCTTTCCGGTCGGAGTAAAGACGGTCTCTATGTTCTTTCCGAGTCTTCCGCAACATCGTTGCCGCAAGCTTTTTTGTCCACCAGCTTGGTCGCTTCTGCTGATTTTTGGCATCGTTGTCTTGGTCATCCTAGTTCTCATATTCTGAGTCTCTT
Organism: Salix arbutifolia; assembly: GCA_025169955.1. Taxonomy (NCBI): domain Eukaryota; kingdom Viridiplantae; phylum Streptophyta; class Magnoliopsida; order Malpighiales; family Salicaceae; genus Salix; species Salix arbutifolia. The sequence goes on from CM045914.1 coordinate 3,656,246, forward strand.
AGCTTCAAATAAAAAGGTTACTTGTACCTCTCGCCGTTTTGATTTTCAATGTCAAGCTTGTCCGCTAGGAAAATCATCACGTTTGTCGTTAGGACCTACGGGTCATAAACCATTGACTCCACTTGAACTTACATTTAGTGATGTTTGGGGACCTGCCCCGTTTTTATCATCTTATGGTTTTCGGTATTTTGTCATATTTATGGATGCGCAAACAAAATATATTTGGTTTTATCCTATTGTTCTAAAATCAGATGTATTTGTTGTGTTTCAACAATTTTAGTTACATGTTGAACGTCAATTCTCTCGTAAAATCAAAACTGTTCAAACTAATTGGGGGGGTGAATATCGAAAATTAAATTCCTTTTTTAAAACCATCGGTATTCATCATCGTCTCATATGTCCGCATACTCATGAACAAAACGGTACTGTTGAGCGTCGGCATCGTCATATTGTTGAAACTGACATGACCCTTTTAGGACAATGTAAGGCACCATTAAAATTCTGGAATTGTGCATTCGAAACATCGGTCTACCTTATTAATCGTATGCCTACATCGGTTTTAAACAACAAATCTCCTTTTGAATGTTTGTTCCGTCAAGTTCCTGACTATGTTTTTCTACGCATTTTTGGATGTTTGTGTTTTCCTCTTCTTCGTCCTTACAATGCTCATAAGCTAGATTATCACTCCACTCCGTCTGTGTTCTTAGGCTACAGTTCATCTCACCTAGGCTATCATTGCCTTGATATGTCGACTGATCGCATCTACATTTCCCGTCATGTCCGATTTCATGAGCACGTTTTTCCCTTTGACAAATCCACCATACCGTCTCCATCCTCCTCCTCGTCTATGCCTATCTCCTTTTTACCCTCCTTTCCCATTTTATCATCCAAGTCCGTCTCCACTACACCATCTCGACCCACACAAGAGTCCGTCCCTTCACTATCATCTCCATCTATGATTTATGATCATTATGCAGGTTCAGGTTCGGCTCTTCCAGTCATGTCTTCAGCAGCTCCATCCTCTGTTGTAGACCCTTCGGCATCGGTTTCAGCTCCTTTATCTCCTTCACCAGACTCGGCCAAGTCTGTGCCCGACCTGAATTTATGTGTGGATCTTTCCACGTATTCTCTTCCGCAGCTGCACTCCACTACTTTTCCATCCACTCCACCACCCATTCGCAAGCATCCAATGGTGCTCCGTACACGGCAGCCAAAGACTGCCAACTTCAGCTTTATCTCTACTACTTCCCCGTCCACTCCTACTTCACGGGAAGTCACTCCATCTGCTCTTGAGCCCCTAAGATTTAGGGAGGTTGACCGGTATTTGTGTTGGCATACTGTCATGAAGGATGAAATTGCAACATTACATACAAATTCCACTTGGTCCTTAGTCCCATTCGACCCCTCTATAAATATTGTTGGCAGCCGCTAGGTGTATAAGATCAAGCGTCAAGCAAATGGGGACATTGATCGCTATAAGGCTCGCTTAGTCGCGGGGATTCACCCAACAGGAAGGTATAGATTATTCAGAAACCTTCAGTCATGTTGTTAAACCAACTACTGTTCGGTTAGTTATTACCATTGCATTCTCAAAAGGATGGCAGATTCGGCAACTTGATGTTCACAATGCGTTCCTTAATGGCTCTCTTCGTGAAGTAGTTTACATGCAGCAGCCACCAGGTTTTGTTAATACTGCTCTTCCCACTCATGTTTGTCGCCTTCACAAATCTTTATATGGGTTAAAACAGGCACCACGGGCTTGGTACATGCGTCTATATGATTTCCTCATGACCATTGGTTTTCGAGCTTCAAAGGTTGATACATCCCTATTTATTCTAAATAGGTCCCATGACACTTGTTACTTACTTGTCTATGTCGACGACATCCTGATTACTGGAAATAACTCTGCGTTGATTCATCGTCTTATTACTCTGCTAAGCGCGGAATTCAAACTGTGCGATTTGGGCCATGCACGTTATTTTTTAGGGATTGAAGTGGCTCCAACCAGTATGGGTCTTGTGCTCAATCAACACGAGTATTTTCTGGATATTCTAAATCGTGCTGGTATGACATCATGTAAACCTGTGGATACACCAGCATCTGTTTCGAAACTTGATCTGCAATCTACCGCGTTATTTACATACACCACCAGCTTTCGCCAAATTGTGGGTGCTCTTCAGTATCTAACGTTTACTCGACCTGATATTTGCTAGGTGGTAAACAAAGTATGTCAGTTTATGCATGCTCCTACTGAACGCCATTGGGATGCTGTTAAGCGTATCCTGCGATACCTACAAGGTACCTCCTATTTTGGTCTACATCTCACCCGTGATCCTACCTTGTCTCTTCATGGTTATACTGATGCCGATTGGGTCGGTAGTGTTGATGACCGAAAATCTACGGGTGGCTACATTGTCTTTCTTGGGACTACTCCCATTTCATGGAAATCTGGCAAGCAACGAACTGTTGCTCGCTCCTCCACAGAAGCCGAGTATAAGGCCTTAGCCGATGGCATTGCTGAGGTTTTTTGGCTTCGCTATCTGTTGACTGATTTATGTGTTTCACCTAGTTCTGCTATGACTATCTGGTGTGATAATTTGGGAGCTACTTATCTGTCTGTTAATCCAATCTTTAATGCTCGTATAAAGCATGTTGAGGTAGACTATCATTTTGTCCGTGATCGAGTTACTAAGAAGGAAATTCAAATACGTTTCATCCTTTCCAAAGATCAATTAGCAAATATTCTTACAAAGCCACTTGCCTCATCGGTGTTTACTTCTTTACATTCCAAGCTTCACGTGGATCACCCACCCTCAACTTGAGGGGAATATTATGGAATGCATTGTAATTTAGGAAATATTCTGTAAAATAGAAAATATTCGTAGAGATTATATTATGTAATAGGGTACATCATAACATGTGTAAATTGCCCTACATATATAAATAATAGAGGAGCAGCTGTACTTTGATACACTGCCAAAAACATATTATTCAAACTCTTGTTTCAACTCGGAGAAAGGGTGGTGACCGGGTACCGGCGACAACGGTCGGACAAGAAGAAGATCCTGGAGCTCTTGATCATATTATCAAGTCCTTAGGGTGTCTGATCTCGCAAGACGTCGCCGTTGACCACCCAATCTGGTCTGACTGGACGTCACCACCGACCACCCAACTGGTCTGACTCTGCTGACCCCTCCACCTTCCTTGGTTGCGTCGATGAGTTATTGCAACTGATAACGAAGATTCGACAACAACTTCACCACTTTTCTCGTCTAAGGAAGAGCAATCACCAGAAAACTTGATGAAAGACACTACGCCTGCAATTTTTTCTTACTGTACCTTAAACTGAGCGAGAATCCTAACACAGAAGAATTGAAGAAATCATCGGAGTTTATAGCTCTTGAGCCTCCAACGATTGTTGATATTTATTCACTATATAGGTTTGTTTTATACGGTCTATTTCCTTCTTCAATTCCTCATATTGAGCTTCTTTGAACATGAGTTCACCAGAACAAGAAGAAAGCTTACGCTTAATTGAACTATTTTCCAATCGCACTAATGAGTTTTGGAGATTAGAGTACTTGATCCTAGGACCAGTGACTGCCACCTCCGCCTGGTAGATACTGTTAGGATTGTTGATTCTGCAGTTGAAATTTGTATAAATTTTGTTCAATTTGATAGATTACGGAAGCGAGAGGTACGAGCTATTTTGATTGAATGTGTTTGTGTGAGCATTTGAGACTTTGATACCATGTTAGGATTTGTATAGATCTGTTGATGAATCAAGACGAAGAACATGAAGAACACTGATGGTTAGCGATTTGAGAATGAGAGAGAGAAAGGAAAATTAAATCTATTATTACTCTCAAAAGAATTCACATTTCATACATTTGGTATGCTTACAATACCTACTATTTATACATGCTTCATAATATGTATTGCCATACTCTTAACAGAAATTTGATCTTCCGGTACACTTGACATAAATTTTTTTAGACTCTACTACGCAGGATCTGCCTACAAGTCGGCATATTTCAACTACTGGTTCCACGGAATCAAGTTTGAGCTGCCAATCTCCAATCAGCCAATCAAGTTTTAATATTTCTTCTCTGATTGTCCCAATCATTCAGACACCTTTATGTCTCGAAACAAAACACAGGTTGCCACATCTCCAAGATAGAATAAGGGCATCACTGCAAGTACTTTGTCAGTTTGACTAGATATGCTCCACTAAATTTTAATTCTTTTTCGAATTCATAATAAATTTTGTGTGCCTCAAAACGGAAGAACAAGAAAAAAAAGAAAACGGAAGCTTTTCATAACAAACATCGGTGCTATTATTTATACATCAAACAAATATATGAAGCTCAAAATAAGCGATCAAGCTCTTTATTGAGTGACAACAAGAGGAATAATAATCATAAGAAATTCAAGAGATAACAAAATAACACAATCAATATGGTGTACTGCATGCAGGGCTGCCTGTAAGCTTGTATTGCCAGTAGGATTTTCTTCTAGTTGTTGTCATACTAGAATTGCTTCTGAACATGGTCCACTATATTCTTGTCCACTTGGAAGGCCTTTGCGAGAACGTCAGATCGAATAGGTGGAGTGGATCCAAAGACTGCATTCGCGATTGTAATTATACCAGGGTTCTGGCTGCTGAAGGCAGCAATGGCCACAGCTTTGGTTTTCCCCACATTAAATTGGAAGGCAATGAGTCCAACTGGGAACACGAAAACATCTCCCGGGTTCAGGACTTTGGTTATGAGACGATTATCAGGGTTCGATGTGACAAAGCCTACATACAGAGTTCCCTCCAGGACTATTAGGATCTCCGTGGCACGAGGGTGAGTGTGTGGTGGGTTTAGGCCACCGTTTGGTGCATAATCAACGCGGGCCATGGATATTCCAAGAGTATTCAGTCCTGGAATTTGAGCAACATTAGCAGGAGTGATCACGGAGCCAACTGGATTGGAGGTGTTTCTGGCAATGTCGAGCCCTGAAAAGAAAAAGTCCTTTGCTGTGGCAAGCTTTGGGTCCTTGCAGAATTTCCCATTCACGAACACTGCATGAAATTAAGAGTTTCTGTTAGCAACAAGTTCTTCGTGCGCATTAAAAGAAAACAGCATCAGAAAATTTTGTTAAAAAAGAACATGAACTATAGATAGTGACTGAGCATACCAGCATCCTTAGTATCGTTGATGGCTACACAGAAGTCCTGTAGAGGACTAGGGTCGGAGGCAAAAGCAAATGAGGCAGCCAAAGCAAGAAATACAAAAGCTACAAGAAAATGAACTCCTTTCATTGTAATCAGACTATGTATCGCTTAATTCTTCAAAGTTTATGAGAGTAGAGGGGTGTGACGTCCTGTATGGGAAACACGAGTATTTATAGATGGCCATCGTTGACTTAGTCTCTGCTTTTCTTTCTCTACATGGGAAGCCAGTGAAGGCCAAGTCTGCAATGATTACCTTTATTCCCTTTTTCTTCTTTTTTTCTTTTATTTTATTCCTGATGAAGAACCATTCCTCAGCTACGACACCCTATTTATATTTCTATGCTTACAACAACACAGTTTCTTGCATTCGGAATGGAAATGGTCAATTTCTCACTTCATACAGTTTAGAGATTAGAAATAGATGGGAACGAAATACAATTTTAAACATATAGTTCTATAAGAACATAAATATTTTGAGTCTTTTCCAAAAAATCATGGACTCTTCATCCTAATAACATATTAAACAAATAAAGTCACATATGTCATTGAAATTCATATTCTTCTCTTAGAGATTTGGTCTAGTTGGTTGATGTGATCTGTATAGTATTATTCGTGATTTAATTTTATTTTTTTTTAAAATTAGATGTAAGGAAACCCCATCTCATGAAAGCTTACTTTGTGGCCTAGGAGAGAGAGTATTAGAATGGGTTTTGCATTAATAGAATATTCATTTTTTTTTACTATATATATGTGTGTGTTGAGGAATTAGTAAAACACTACCAGAAAATTATCAAATATAAATGGAAATATTGATAGAAACAATATCCAATGTAAATTATTGTGACATCTACCGACAAAATATTACCTCACCATTTCCATTTGTATTCAATGACGAAAAGTTTATTTGTGGCTACAGACAAAATTATGGTTGCAAATTAAGGACATAGAAAAAAAACTACATGTCGTTATTAAACATAATTACAATGAAATATGTTCGTTGTTGGCATCCCTAGACAAATTTATTGGTAATATTTTAAGCTATAATATGACAAACAACCTCATTTCTCCCCTTCACCCATACTTGCTTCTTCCTTTTATTAATTTATCATTTGGAAATGTTATGGTTTTGTTTGAGATTTTGAGACATTGAATTTTTTCAGCATTTGATGAAATTGAGTTTGATTTTTTAACTTAGGTTTTTTAAAAATAAAATAAATAATAGATTATTTAATCATTATGTATCATATTTTGTCAGTTTTATTGTTAAGTTTGAAATTTCAGTAAAATTTGTGGAATTTAAATCCTTGGAGAAAATTGATAGTGGAGTAATGTTACTATTAAAATAGATTTAATTCATTTGAGTTAATTTAATGATATCTAAATAATATGATACCGATAATTTATTTAGTTCACATTATTGATGAATACATGTTGTCATCAATATTCTACATAGGTTTCATTTCAATAATGAATGATAGTTATTGGATGTATCAAGTTTCATCTAAAGGGTTGCACAATTATACTGGGGTTGAGGGTTTTATTAGTTACACGCCATCTATTTGAGATATAATATTAGAGATAATATTGGATGTCAATATAAGAGGTATAAAAATAAAGTTTCTTGATCTAGATGTTGTTAGGATGTATCTTCTATAAAAACAATTCATGAAAAAATACTTATGTTAGTTTAAAATTGGAGAACCATATGTTCCTAACAAGATCATGGTAGAAACAATTGTTGAATCAATTTCTAGTTGTAAGAACATGAATGGAGTTATAGATGATAATAGTTATTCTTCTAGAAGTATGATTATGGATGCAATTGGAATGAATTAAGGTGATGCAAATTTATATTCAATCATTGATAAAAAAAATAAATTCATAGGCAACTAGGTTTTTCGGTTTGTTGAAAGATTTTAATGAACCATTATGAGATGAGAGCGCAAATAACGGTAAATTGTTGATCATTGCACAAGTGTTCAACATCAAGTCATATCATAAAAAAAAACAAATGAATACATAGGCAACTAGGTTTTTTGCTTTGTTAAAAAACTTTAATGAACCATTATTAGATGAGAGCACAAATAACAGTAAATCATTAATCATTGCACAAGTGTTCAGCATCAAATCATATCATAGCCTAAGTGAGGTCGGTTAAGATAGAATCGTTTAATAAATGATAAGCATTTTACCTAAAGAGAAGAGGCTGAAAAATAAATTTTATGTTGCTCAATCAATGATGGATTTTTTTTGCCTAAGTTATGAAAAATAAACAAGTGTCTAAACTTTTGAATATTGTGCTATCTATAAAATGTAGATGTTATCGAGTGTAGAACCTATAGGCATGCTAAGTATAAACACAAATCTGGCAAGGGTAGAACTCTTGTCATATAAAAAACTAAGATAGTTCTCAATCACTTATAGATTGCAAAGGTTATTTGTGTACTAAAATAATACTGCACACATGACATGGAATTATTCACATGATGTGGTGATGGAGACATGGAATACTCTTCTAATAGTGAAGCCTGAAAGCATTTTAGTATGTTAAACCTCAGTTTTAATAGATTCAAATCATTTGTTGTATCATATTATTGTTGGGCTGTGATACTTGTCGCGAAGGCGATTTTTTACGCGCTTCGCGCCCCGCCATCTCCCCTGTGGTTTGGGGGAGACAACGACGCGCGGTGAAATGGGGGGTTGTTTTATAGCCGTAAAATTTACGACTATACTTATTAGGAGTCGCCACCTAGTATTAAGGTCACTAGGAACCTAATGGTCTTCGAGAGTCTAGGTAAGGGGACTTGTTGTGCAAGGGGAAGACGCATCACCCCCGGTGCACCCTACCTAAGGCAAACTGCATTGTTGTTTGATTGTTTTTCCTAAGTTTGAAAAATATATTTTTACGCTGCATTTTCAAGAAAAACATTTTTTTGTCTGCGGCTGTATTTTACAATGTAATTGTACACCGCAGTTGAATTTTTTTCTTATCTACGGATGTACTTTACAATGTAATTTTACACCGTAGTAAAAATCTTTTTTTTTTATTAACGGATGTATTATACAAAGTAATTTTACATCGTAGTAAAAATCTGTTTTTTCTGCGGGTGTACTTTACAATGTAATTTTATACCGCGATAGATAACAAAATAATTGTTAAATTATTTTTGATATTTTGGCCAAATTCCAAAGGATAATCATAAACCGGTTACGATATCCAATTTTTGTTTTAAAATATGAGAAAGATGCACCATAGTTTTTTACGAAAAATATGCGTGAAAAATCTTGGAATTCGGCCGTATGCATGAAAACAACACATTTTTATATTTTTTTTTTGAAGATTTGTTTTTTTTTTAATATTTTTACTATTTTTTAAATAATAAAAGAAACAATAATAAAAATAAAAGGCTGGTGGCCTGGCTGCCACGCCCAGATGGGCCGAGAGGCCCATCACCTTTGGTGGCTGGGTCGGGAACAAAATCCGGCCCAGAACAGTGGCAACGCTGGGGAGTGAATTAATTCACTCCCCAGGTTGCAGCGAAGGAGAAGGTGAATAGTAAGATTTTTGACTATGATGAAAGGCTTATCTATTAGTACCGTTGGGTAGAGGAGATCGAGGTGATGATTCCTGTCGTGGTGGCGTCGGCAACGGTGGCCTATGGTGGCCGGAGGAGGCGTCGGAGTCCCACGAATTCACGTCGCTGCTACTGCCACCTGGTCTGTTGCTTTGCCGGAGACTGGGGCTGAGTTGCTGGAGACGAGGGGGAGATTATCTTGGTGATGTGAGTGGTGACCGGTGTTTGAGTGGCCTTTAACGGCGGAGAGAGAGAGAGAGCTCAGAGAGTTGTTTTTTAGAGAGAGAAGAGGCTTGCAGACTGAGAGAGAGTTGAGGCTGAGGAAGACGAGGAAGATGGAGAGATTTTACGTTATGTCGTCTCCCTCTCTTTGAGTAATTTTTCGTTCTCTGCGTAAATTCTCCCCTCTAGTCGTAAAATTTTTGGTCCCTCTGCTCTCTGTGTTTTTCCTCTGTTTTCTCCTCCTCTGTCACGTGATTTTCTCCCTTCTTCTCTCTGCATAAAACTCTCCCTTTTTACGTGAAACTATGCTTGTTTTCAGTTTTTTTCTCTCCTCCTCTGTCACGTAATTCCCTCCTTTCCTTCTCCTTTTCTTTTTTTCCCCCTTTCATGCAGCGTTCATGGCTGCCTTTTATAGAAGAACTTGGCCTGCCACGGTGGCTACTGGTCTGCGGCATGGTGGCTGCTTTCGGCTGGGTGGTGGCTTGCAAGTGGGTTGTCGGCGGTGGTGTTCAGGCGGCTGTCGGGGGGCTGGTCGGTAGGCGCTATGGCTGGTCGGCAGGCGTGTAGGTAAAGGCAGCGGCGGGGTGTTGTTTTTGGAAGGAAGTGAAAATACAATTGGGTCCTCCAATTTTAATTGTTCTAATTGCACCCCCCAATTGGCTTTGAACTTTTAATTTTGTTCAATTGTACCCCTGTCTGAATTTCAACATTATCCTTAACTTTGCGCGCCTTGTTCATGTTGGTCCCTGACTTTTGATTTATGCAATTTAACCCTCAATTGACCATTAAACTCTTAAGTATCTTCAATTTGACCCCTAATTTCGCACAATTAGCTTGGAAAGATTCAATTGGGTCTCAAAAAATTCCAATCTTCTCAATTGAGCCCGAATTAAACTCAAGAATTTGATTTTTTCATTGATTAAGCCCTTAATTAATTAATTTGACCAATTTAAAGTATAATTAAGTCCTTGCACTTAACTAAATCCTTTAATTGGGTCCTAAATTAATTCTAAAATATAATTATACTTTATATTGGCCCATGATTAAATCAAATTGGCCTATTCAAAATATAATAATGATTTTTTACTTAATTTTTACCTCGAATTTGTATTTTCGCTCATTTTTGGGCACAAAAGAGATACGATTCGGCTCCGAAAATATTCAAAATTTTCACCGTGATTTTCCACCGACACCAAAACCTTTTTATTTTATTTTTGTCATTTTTATTTTATTTTGGGGAGTAACCCAAAAATTGGGTTACGACAATACTCAAAATTTATAACTTGCCAATGAGGATGTTTATGATATCAAAGTTCATGTTTTTACTAATGGTCATACCTGGTTCTAATAGTTTGAGTATGGATATAGATATTTGTCATTGATTGTTGATTGATTAGTTTAGGCAATTATGGTCTTCTAGGAATTTAATGTGTGAAGCTTCGATGAAATAATATTTTTTAGATTAAAGTATCTTTGATGAGAACTATCAATGTTTTTTTTTTGTATAAGCTGGTTTATGGTCTGAGGAGGCATGAAACATTATCTTGTCCAAACTGGATGGAAAAATTACAAGGACTACTCCTTAACAAATAGTGATAAAGAGTTCTTGCCAACCAATCAAAAATACAAAAAGAATAGAAAGGATTAAGTAGTACTTAAGTTGAATGGATCCTATTAAATTTGGTCTCATTGACAGATTGGGTTGAAATGAAATTGTTGCATATGGATATGATAATGAGATTTTTTAATAGATATGGTGTTATTTTAGTTAAATAGTAATGAATTCAAAACTACTCGTGAAATGTAGATGTTCTCATCATCTATAAAAGCTAGCTATTTCATATCATGAACGATAGAGGAAAAGAAAAGAGTACTGACAAAATTCAAACAAATTAAAGAGTATTGACAAAATTCAATCAAATTAAAATAATTTATTCACTGTTTTTACTATAGTTGAGTTACTTCCAAATTTAAGAAATTAGGTTTGCATATAAATGTGTTACAAAACGGTCAAACTGATAAATAAAATCAACTAGTCTTTAGTTAAATTTGTTGAGGCATATTTGGAGGTGATGATAGTTTTCCAATGAAAAGAAGGTCATTAGTGAGTAATACAAATATGAGCATTGTTGATTCTTGTGATAGTATTTCTGATGACCATTGGTCGCTAGGTGCCAACCCTGACCACGCATAAGCACCCTCTCTCAAAATAGGCTCATTGAGAGCTATGTCACCTTATATAGTGAGTATACCTATTGAGAAGGATGTATACACTAGGAAGTACATTGCTCTGTAAAAACCCAACCATAACATGTGAGTTTGTTTTTAATTCCTATACTATTAAAAAATAAATAAGAATTGATAATTTTTTATTAATTAATTTCTAGAAACAAATGAAATTTTAGATTTAGAAATGTGGAGGCCACTTGCATGATAACACGAGTAATAAATCATTGATGGAAGTACTTCTGTTTTAGTGAAGTGAGGTTTCCAAAAATCCTAAATGAAAGTGTATGATTGAAGTCTGGTTTGGAAGGTTCAAGGTTAGTATACACAATTTTTTTTATTATTATTACTATTAAATTTGGTGAGTTTTAAATTTTTAATGAAGTTATTATTTTATGAAATTGATGTCCAAGAAAATGTTTTACAGGGAGGAGGCTAACAACGTTATTGCTAGAAGAGTGTGGGAGAATCAAAAGCAATTAGGAAAAATTGAATTAAAAATATTGTATTTTTAAAATGTTCAAATATTATTTTTCATTATCTTAACTGACAAATTATTTCTATGTATTATGTTCTGTGATCTCTAGTGCGTACGAGGCAAAGGAAACCTCAAAGACATGTGCAAAAGAAAGAGGGTTTCTAGGCTAGGAAGACATGGTCATATGGATGGATGTGAAAACTCTACATGTCTCGGAGGTACAATTACCACACAAAACAATAGACTCATCTTGTTCGTTTCGCATTTGAAGTGCATGATAAGATTTTTTTTGTATTACATTAATATTTTTTAAAATTGTTGGTTTATATGAAAAATCTACGGTTCTTGGATGCAATTAAAGACTCATAAAGATTATTATTAAAAATATGGTATCATTTACTCATTGGCTTGAAATGAATTTGTTCAGTGTGGATATGATAATGAGATTGTCGAATTGATAAGGTAGTATTTTAGTTAAATAGTAATCAATTCAAAACTAACGGTGAAATGTTAGTAGTTCTAATCGTACATAAGAGTTAGCCTGTAACAAACACTAGTTACAAAAATTAAAATTTCATGTCATGAATGAATGAGGAAAAAGTAAGAGAGCCGACAAAATTGAAATAAATTATTCAATGTTTTTTCCTATAGATGGGTTACTTCCAAATATAGGAAATTATGTTGTACATATGAATGTATTCTCAGAAGTGAAAATGAGTTAATCTTATTCATAAATAAAATCCATTGGTTATATCTTTATTCGTTATGCGCATTTGCAGGTAATGATAGTCTCTTACATGCAAGAGGTGGTGCAAATTTTAAACAAATATGAGAAATATGAGAATGTTTAGTACCTTTTATGCTTTAATTATTTTAGATGATTAAGAGTATTATAGAATGTACTTATATAGGAAATATTGTATATAGGAAATATTGTAGACATACTCTTGTGTAGTAATCTCCACCATTGCTACTATATATTGCCCTACTCATATATATAGAAAGGGTTGGTTAACCATTAGGTTAAGCCTCCTAATTATTCTCTACTTGGTATCAGAGCTTTCTACCATCAAAACTTTTTTCTCCCTACCTCTCTTTTACATCCAGCCTTATCTCCTTCTTCCTCCATGGATTCTATTCCTGCAACCGACATCTCCCTCTCCACTAGTGATGCAGCACGGTCGGCCAGCCATCCCCAAGCTGCTACCCAATAGTAGCCTCCTCTTGCAGAACATGTTTCTGATTCTTACTCTCAAGACTTTGCTCACCTTGCTATTGCGAATGAATTTGCTGTTACGTCTTGGTTCCCCGACACCGATGCAAATCAACACGTCACACCTGATCTTGCAACTCTAGCCGATTCTACACCCTATCTTGGTAATGAGTTTTTGCATGTTGGTGACGGTAAGGGCCTTGACATATCTCATATTGGACATACTACATTACATTCCCCAAAACGCATGTTTACATTATCTAATATTCTTTATGTGCCTCACATTACCAAACCATTGTTTTCTGTTCAAAAATTCTATCGTGATAATCATGTTATTTTGAATTTCATGATTCTAAGTTTTATATGAAGGATCTCATCACCAAGGAAGTTCTTCTTTCTCTTTCCGGTTGGAGTCATGATGGTCTTTATGTTATCTCCGAGTCTTCGGCCACGTCAGTACCTCAAGTCTTTTGGTCTCCTTGCGTCTTCGCGACTGTCGACCTGTGGCATCATCATTTGGGTCATCCAACGCCTCTCATTTTAAATTTGTTAGTTTCTGAAATTAAAATCATTTGTACTGCAAAACATTCTTTTACTCAGTGTCAAGCTTCTCCTTTAGGCAAGTCGTCTCGTTTGCCATTGCAATCTATGGGTCACAAAACTTCTACCCCACTTGAGTTAATTTTTAGTGATGTTTGGGGTCCTGTTCCTATGTTTTCTTCTGATGGCTTTCGTTATTTTGTTATTTTTGTTGATGAGCATACTAAATATATCTGGTATTATCTGCTTGTTTGAAATCTGATGTCTTCTCCATGTTTCAACGTTTTCAAACACTTGTTAAGCGTTAGTTTTCTCTTAAAATTAAATTTCTTCAAACTGATTGGGACGGTGAATATCGTAAATGAAATAAAAAAATTCAGACCATTGGTATCCATCATCGATTAATTTGTCCTCATACTCATGAACAAAATGGCATAGTTGAACATTGTCATCGACATATTGTTGAAAGTGGCCTAACCATTTTAGGCCAATGTAGTGCCCCATTGCGATTTTGGAGCTATGCTATGGAATCATCAGTATATCTTATTAATTGCATGCCTACTCATGTTCTCCAAAATACATCTCTATTTGAGTGTTTGTTTCATTGCACTCCTGATTATAACTTCCTCTATACTTTTAGGTGTCTTTGTTTCCCCTTTTTGTGTCCATATCATGCTCATACATTGGATTTACGGTCTTCTCCTTATGTGTTTTTAGGCTATAGCTCATCTCATCTTGGTTGTCGCACGTCGTCACGCGGTGTCCTAGGAGGGTTTTTCGTCTCGCAAAGGAGTTGAGGAGTCGCCACCCTTGTGTTGAGGGTCACTAGGAAAACCTGGTTGCACTGGTCTGGTCAGAGATTCAAAGGTAGGGGACTGGTTGCGTAAAGGAAAGATATTAGAATCACTAGTACGCCTTACCTAGGTAAGCTGCATTGTGTATTTTGATGTGATTTTCAACATTGCAATGGGCCGTATTTATTCATGTGAATAAATCAAGCTTTTGAGATTTTATTATGAGTTCGTGAACCCAAATAAAATATCAAGAAAAAGATCCATGTAAGATGCCTTAAAAGGATCATCTATCGTGGATGAGTCGATAGGATTTCTGCAATTTTATTCCTCGTAAAAACAATATTCCAATTAAAAAAGGAATCAATCACCGCTTAGAATAACCCTGAAATTTATTTGGTTATTTCTAGATATTTAAATGCTAGCCTACTTGTAGGTTCGACATTTACTATCTAAATTGAACCATTAATCCTCATGAATTAATTTCATGATTTTTCAATAGAAGTCAAATTCTCAAGATTTAATAAACTTGTTATTAATTCTAAGATATATTTTTGGAAAACGCTTTGACCGTATGCAAATAAAACATATTTTTTTATAGTTTATATTCTTTTTTTCTTAACTAAACAACATAATTAAATGAACAAATAAAATACAACACACACATGCATTCTCTTTTTTCATTTCTTTTTCATTACATTTTACAAATAAAACAAAAATACAACACACACATGCATTCTCTTTTTTCATTTCTTTTTCATTACATTTTACAAATAAAATAAAAATACAACACACATACACACACATTCTCTTTTTCATTTCTTTTTCATTACATTTTACAAATAATAATTCTACAAACAATACAAATTCAAATAAACACATTAACATAAAAAATTACAAAAAGACCTCGGGAACAGTTTTGGACCAGTGGCAGCAGTGCAAGAGCACAGGTGGCGTATTAGCTCACGTGTCGCCGCCGGTGAACAGCAGGACAAAGGGGCCAACGGATCTGCCTCTTTTCTTCACCCTCTCGTCGGTGGTGGCCTTCTAGAGACCTACCCCAATTTTGCCATCTGCCGCACCCTACCAGCCTACCCCTTTGCCTATAGAATCCGCCACCCCTTCCTCACCATCTCACATTGCCATATTGTCACCACATGCTTGTCTTTCCAATGATCATTATGCAGAAACAGGTTCTCCATCACAGTATGTACATGTTCTCCAATCTACATCAGTAGAGAAACCAAGGTCTGCAGCTGATTCTCCCAGTCCTGCCACAGCCTCACCAGCATCTGCTATGCCTACCAGTCCCTCCACTGCTTCTTTGCCTGGTCTTTAACTTTGTTTAGACCTCTCCTCATATCCTCTTCAGCATCTTCCAGGTACAGGTCACGCTTCTCCATGCCCAGCTACTCCTAAACATCCCATGGTTCTTCGTCCAAGATAGCGTTGTCCAACACCACTGTAGCAGCCTCTATTGTCTCCTTCAGTCAGGTAGCTTCTCCTCCCTCTCATGAGCCACTTGTTTTTAATGATGCAAGCAGATATAAGGCATGACATAGTGTTATGTGTGAGGAAATTCATCCCTCCATGAATGTTGTTGGTAGTCGGTGGGTGTACAAGATTAAACACGGATCTGATGGTAGTATTGAGAGGTATAAGGCGCGTCTGGTTGCTAGAGGTTTCACTCAACAAAAAGGTATTGATAACTCTGAAACTTTTAGTCCTAACATCAAATAGGCAACCATCAGATAAGTCTTCTCCATTGTAGTTTCGAGTGGTTGGAAAATTCATCAGCTTGACATCCATAATGCCTTCCTCAATGGAGTCCTTGATGAAGAGGTTTACATGAAACAACCTCCAGGTTTTGTTGATTCTACCATCCCCTCTCATCATGCAAAATTGCCATCTTTTTTTTACTTTTGTAGCCCATACAACATTGTATTTGATAAATAGAATGCCCTTTCTTGTTTTACATCACCAATCTCCTTATGAAATTTTATTCAAAACTATACTAGTTATTTCTCATCTACGCAATTTTGGCTGTGCGTGTTTCCCATTACTTTGTCCATATCTTGCCAATAAACTACAACCTAAGACTAAAATGTGTGTATTCTTAGGTTATGCATCCCAATATAAAGGATATGTATGTTTTGATGTTCTTAACAAATGAACATATATATCGAGACATGTTATATTCAAGGAACATGTATTCCCTTATATTTAGTTAGCTACAGGCAGTAAGCCCTCATCTAATCCCTCATTTGTGTCTTCTATCCTCGTGCCTGCGGTCACAAATAAGAATGTTGTTGTTGTGTCTCCACCATAATCCACACCCCCTGCTACTGCTTCCCCTGCTTTATCTTCATCTAAGTCCATTACTTCTACACCTTTGCATTCATCATCTCTGCCTGTGGATCCTAAATCCAGTGATTCAAATCAGTCACTGCCCAATATGACAACAAAGGATTCATTTAGACCTGAAGCTATATCAGTGGTTCTGCATATCCCTCATATGACTGTGCACCCTATGCAAACTCACAGTAAGAGTGGTTTTATTAGAAAAAAGATTTGTTTCACTACCTCTACTGATGCTTCTGCAGTTGATTTGTCTCTACTTGAGCCAACTAGATATAAAGTTGCCTTGAAAATTCCAGTGTGGCTGACAGCTATGAAAGAGGAAATTGCTGACCATGACCAAGCACAAGCACCTTCTCTCAACACCCTATGTCTCGAAACAAACACACAGTTTGCCACATCTTCAAGATAGAAAAAGGACATCACTACAAGTACTTTGTCACTACAAGTACTTTGTCAGTTGAACTAGATATGCTCCCCTAAATTTTAATCCATTTTCGAATTAATAGTAAATTTTGTGTCCCTCCAAACGGGAAAAAGAAGAATGAAAAAGAAAACGGAAGCTTTTCATTAACAAACATCGGTGCTATTATTTATAAATAAAAGAAATATATGGAGCTCAAAATAAACAGTCCAGCTCTTTATTGAGTGACAACAAGAGGAATAATAATCAAAAGAAATGGTTTACAATAACACAATCAATATGGTTTACTGCATGCAGTGCCGCCTGTCAGCTTGTATTGGCAGTAGGATTTTCTTCTAGTTGTTGTCATACCAGAATTGCTTCTGAAGATGGTCCACTATATTCTTGTCCACTTGGAAGGCCTTTGCGAGAACGTCAGATCGAATAGGTGGAGTGGATCCAAAGAGTGTATTCGCGATTGTAATTACACCAGGGTTCTGGCTGCTCAAGGCAGCAATGGCCACAGCTTTGGTTTTCCCCACATTGAATTGGAAGTGAATGAGTCCAACTGGGAACACGAAAACATCTCCCGGGTTCAGGACTTTGGTTATGAGACGATTATCAGGGTTCGATGTGACAAAGCCTACATACAGAGTTCCCTCCAGGACTGTAAGGATCTCCGTGGCACGAGGGTGAGTGTGTGGTGGGTTTAGGCCACCGTATGGTGCATAATCAACGCGGGCCAGGGATATTCCGAGAGTATTCAGTCCTGGAATTTGAGCAACATTAGCAGGAGTGACCACCGAGCCAAGTGGATTGGAGGTGTTTCTGGCAATGTCGAGCCCTGAAAAGAAGAAGTCCTTTGCTGTGGCAAGCTTTGGGTCCTTGCAGAATTTCCCATTCACGAACACTGCATGAAATTAAGAGTTTCTGTTAGCAACAAGTTCTTCGTGCGCATTAGAAGAAAACAACGTAGCCATTAGTTCATCAGAAAATTAATTTTGCTAAAAAATAACATGAACTACAGATCGATAGTGACTGAGCATACCACCATCCTTAGTATCATTGATGGCTACACAGAAATCCTGTAGAGGACTAGGGTCGGAGGCAAAGGCAAATGAGGCAGCCAAAGCAAGAAATACAAAAGCTACAAGAAAATGAACTCCTTTCATTGTAATCAGACTATGTCTCGCTTAATTTTTCAAAGTGTATGAGAGTTGAGGGGTGTGAAGTCTGTATGGGAAACAAGAGTATTTATAGATGGCGATCGTTGACTTAGTCTCTGCTTTATGGGAAGCCAGTGAAGGCCGGCCAAGTCTGCAATGATTATCTTTATCCCCTTTTTCTTCTTTTTTTCTTTTCTTTTATCCCCGATGAAGAACCATTCCTCAGCAACCACACACTATTCTATATTTCTTTGCTTACAACAACACAGTTTCTTGCATTCGGAATGGAACTGGTCATTTTCCCACTGCATACACTTTAGAGATTAGAAATAGATTGGAACGAAAGACTATTTTAAACATATAGTTCTATAAAAACATAAATATTTTTAGTCTTTTCCCAAAAAACATGGAC
The DNA here is from genome assembly GCA_025169955.1 of Salix arbutifolia. Lineage (NCBI taxonomy): Eukaryota > Viridiplantae > Streptophyta > Magnoliopsida > Malpighiales > Salicaceae > Salix > Salix arbutifolia. Next base: position 3,674,851 of record CM045914.1, read on the forward strand.
TCTTCATCCTAATAAAATAATAAACAAATAAAGTCACATATGTTGTTGAAACATATTCTTCTCTTAGAGATATGGTCTAGTTGGTGAATGTGATCTATATAGTATTATTCGTGATTTAAATTTTAAAAATATCATAAAACTATTTTTTTAATATCCATCGTTGAGTGACTTAGTCTATGACTATAAAACTCATTTTTAGGATATTAAAATTAATCTATAAATATATTCAACTGACTCTGAAAAGTTTTGAGCATATCCTTGATACAACTATATTTGAATTGGATTTGTATTAAAATATTCATTTTTCTACATAGGTTTCATTTCAGTAATGAATGATTGTTCTTAGATGTATCATGTTTCATCTAAAGGGTTGCAGAAGATGCATTATTATAATGGGTTTGAGGATTTTTTTTAATTACACACCATCTATTTTGTAAAGTATTATTAGAGAATATATTAGATGTCAATGTAAGAGGTATAAAAATAAAAAGTTTCTTGATTTAGATGTTGTTAGGATGTATCTTCCATTAAAAAAGTTCATGAAAAAAATACTTTTGTTGGTTTGCAAATGGAGAACCATATATTCCTAACAAGATCATGGTAGAAACGATTGTTGAATCAACTTCTAGTTGTAAGAACATGAATGAAATTGTAGATGATAATAGTAATCCTTGTAGAAATATGGTTATGGATGCAATTGGAATGAATTAAGGTGGTGCAGATTTATATTCAATAATTGATAAAAAAAAATGAATCCACAGGAAACTAGGTTTTTTTGTTTGTTGAAAGATTTCAATCAACCATTATAAGATGAGAGCACAAATAACAGTACATTATTGATCATTACACAAGTGTTCACCATCAAGTCATATTATAGTCTAAGTGAGGTCGGTTCAGATAGAATCGTTGAATAAACAATAAGCATTTTACCTATAAAGAAGAGGTTGAAAAATAAATTTTATGTTGCTCAATCAATGATGGACTTTTTTGGCATAAGATATCAAAAATCAACAAGGGTCTAAACTTTGGAATGTTGTACTATCTATAAAATACAAATTTGATCGAGTGTAGAACCTATAGGCATGGTAAATATAATGCAAATCTAGCTAGGGTAGAGCTTGTGACATAGAAAACTGAGATAGTTCTCAATCACTCCTACATTGCAAAGGTTACTTGTGTATTCAAAGAATACTAAACAGATGACATGGAATTATTCACATGATGTGGTGGACGGGGACATAGAATAAAGTTCATGTTTTTACTAATGGTCATACCTGGTTCTAATAGTTTGAGTATGAATATAGATGTGTGTCTTCGACTGTTGATTGATGAGTTAAAGTAATTATGGTCTTCTAGGAATTTTATCTATGAAGTCTCGATGAATAATATTCTTAGATTAAAGTAGCTTTGATGAAAATTATTAATGATTTTTTTTATGGGATGGTTGATGTTAATGAATTCAAAACTACTCGTGAAATGTAGAAGTTCTGATCATCTATAAAAGTTAGTTGTTTCATGTATTGAAAGAAAGATGAAAAGAAAAGAGGAGTGGCAAAATTCAAACAAATTAAAATAATTTATTCACTGTTTTTCTCGTATGGATGAGTTACTTCCAAATTTAAGAAATTAGGTTTGCGTATAAATGTGTTGCAAAAAGGTCAAAATGAGTGAATATTAGACATGAATAAAATCAATTGGTCTTTAGTTCAATTTGTTGAGGCATATTTACAGGTGATGATAGTCTCCTACAAGGAGGAGGTGCTGCCAAATATTTTTAAATTGGGAATATAAGGATCTCTAGTACCTTTTTATGCCTTAATTCTTTTAGATGGTGAGAAAAAAGTCATTGGTGACTAATATAAATATGAGCATTGTTGATTCTTGCTATAGTGTTTCTGATGACCATGGGTCGCTAGGTGCCAACCATGACCAAACACAAGCACCCTCTCTAAACATAAGCTCATTAAGAGCGATGTCGCCTTATAAAGTGAGTATACCTATAGAGCAGGATGTATACACTAGGAAGTACATTGCTCTATAGGAAGCCAACCATAACATGGTAGTTTGTTTTTAATTCCTATACTATTAAAAAATAAACAACAAATGATAGTTTTTGAATAAATAATTTCTAGAAATAAATGAAATTTTAGGTTTACAAATGTGGAGGCCACTTGCATGATAACATGAGTAATAAAATCATTAATGGAAGTTCTTCCGTTTAAGTGGAGTGAGATTTCCAAAAATTCTGAATGAAAGTCTATGATTGATGTTTGGTTTGGAATGTTCAAGGTTATTATACACACAAATAATTTTATTATTATTATTATTATTAAATTTGGTGAGTTTTTAATTTTTAATAAACTTATTATTTTATGAAATTGATGTCCAAGAAAATGTTTTACTGGGAGGAGGCTAACAACGCTATTGCTGGAAGAGTGTGCAAGAATCAAAACATAATTAGGTAAAATTGAATTAATAATATTGTATTTTTTAAAATATTCAAATATTAATTTTCACTATCTTAACCGACAAATTATTTCTATGTATCATGTTATGTGATTTCTAGTACGTATTGTTGAGATTGTGAGAAGTTGAATAGAATTAAAGAAATTAAGAACAAGAATGGTGTTCAGAGAAGGGAAGAGAGAAAAGAGAGAGAGAATGAAATTTTGAATTTGAATACTGTTCAATATTATTTCCACATCAATACTGTGTGTTCAGCAGCTCTATATATACACATGTCATATACCATACACTACCATCATGTATATTCTAGATACACTTTCATTACTCTAGAATACCCACATTTATACTCTAACATCCCCCCTCAATCTTTTGGTTTGATGAACCAAGCATGAGATTGCAGCAATGAGTACGAAACACATGAGTACTTAATCTTTATGACAGAAATCAATATATAAAAGAGAGAGAAACGAATAGAAAATCAGAAGGAAAGAAAGATGAGTTTGAATTTGATTGATAAGATTTTGAGAAATTGAGAGATGGAGGAGGAGGAGGAGGAGAAGAAGAAGAAGAAGAAGAAGAAGAAGAAGAAGAAGAAGAAGAAGAAGCATGCTCAAATGGCAGAGAAGATAGAAGATAGAGGGAAGAAATTTTATTTGTCTATTTCTTGATTTGAATTTCATTTGTCTATTGCTTGATTAAAATTTCATTTGTATCTTTAAGAATTTGAGAAAGAGAGGAACGAGAGGGAAGAGAGGGGATAGAATTTTGAATTTCATATTCTACTTGATGAATTTCTTAATTTGTGTAAGAATTTATTTTCTACTTCTCGATGATTTTTTTTGGTTTTTTTTGTTTTTTTATTTCAACCAATCAAAACGACACCACAATACAAATCATAAAATCTAGGGTTTCTGGTGCCTTTTGTTAGATAATGATATAAATCATATTCTAGGGCCTCACTTACAAGCTTGAGCTTTTAGGTGAGATGGCTACTTAACATGGTATCAGAGCCTTATTGACCCAGCGGTCATGAGTTCGAATCTCACCACCCCCATTCTATTTGATAAAAATCAAACACAAGGCAGTGTGGGCCTGTGTGCAAGTTTCAAGCCCAAAGAGCTTTTACTTGAGGGGTGTGTTATAGAATAATATAAATCATATTCTGGGGTCTCACCTACAAGCTTGAGCTTTTAGGTGAGATGGTTCCTTAACACCTTTACCCTCTCTTTCTAACCTCTTCATCTATCAAAAAACTCAAATGGCGCAAACAGCTACCGCAGCCAATCCAGGAGTTAAAAGTGGAGTGAGAATTGTGGTGGCCAGAGATGGAAACTCCTTTGAATGAAAACTTTCTATTCTAAAAGGAAATAAGCAAAATCTGGAAGTTCATACATGTAAATCATGGAAAGGATCCTCCAAGGAGACAACTCCAAATGGTTTAAGAAGCAAGTCTGTAAGTTCAAATGGGAGAAGTAGTTCATCTCTAGTATCCAGTGCTTCAGTCATGCACTTTAAGTCTTCAACAAACTTCCAAAAGAGGAAAAGGAGGAGGAGTAGGAGGAGGAGGAAGAACAACTTGATGAAGAGAAGTTGGAGAATGGTGTTCAATCTATTGATAGCCTTTCAAGCACACCAACTAGAGTCTTAACTCTTGATGTTATTGACTTTCATAAGCAATAGAGAAAGGAACCCGAGAGGCCTCTTTATCAAGTTCTCGAAGAAAAACAAGAAAGAATTGTTGCAGGGACTCTAAAGAATTGAAATGGTGAGTCATGACGCTTGTGTTCACTGCTTCTTCATGATACACGGTGATTCTCACTATGCTGCTACTCTGTTTGAGCTTCATTTTTTTTTAATTCAGTAGTGGAGGTTGGAGAGTTGAGGACAATTGAGAGAGGAAATGTTGATGCATCTAACCAGCTTCTCCTATTACTAAACAAGCTAACCATGGCAGGATGCTATCTGATCTTGGATTAAAAAGATATTGCTCTCTTTTGACTGATAAGGCTTGTAAAATTCATCAGGTGTGTAGCAGAGGAGCCAGGCTATTGAGAGGAGAGCATTGGATTTATAGTTATAGCTCTCGCACTCTCTTTTGCTAAAGTATCACAGAAGACTCTGTAAGTGATGAAACTATCCCTCCGTCTCTCGGAATACAGGTCTTTGACAGCATGAAAGTCAAAGAATGAACGACGTAAAGGACGAATAACATCGTTGAGGTGCCATTGCTATCTTGCACCTCTGTAGTTTCACTAGACATTTGAAGCAAGCTTGAACGATGTGTTTTCTTCAGCTGCAAAAGTCACTTTCGCTACTCTCCACTCTCTAGATCTAGAATAGAAGGAACAAATACAATTTTTTTTTGAATAATGCATTAGGATCAGATTACGGAAGTGATGCGACCATATTATTTGATAATTTCATCCATATTTATGTAGTGTTTTGCATATGTTTTATGTATAAAATGCCTTGATATTCTTTGTTTTATATTTTGAAGGCATTTTTGGATGAAAGATGCAAAAAGGAGGTAATTGGAGATGATTGACAGATTTGACCTTCAGTCGGTGTTTTGTGCAGAGTGGAAGCTCTAGAGATCGAAATGAAGTGATTCCAGTGAAATTCAAAAGCTAACATCCATAAATTTATGGAAATCTAAGGAAAAGAAATAAAATAAGGAAGATCATGGAAATCACAGCCTTCAAAGTCAAATCTTGCAATCTGCCGATCGACCTTTGTCCATTACAACTTCAATATCTCGAGATACAAAAGTCTGATTGATGCAAACTCAATTTTAGTGGATTCAGGACTCCAAGTCCTATAAACCCTCCAAATTTAAGCTCAAAACGATGTGATATGAAGGAGATATGACTTTTACAAGGAACAACTAAATTCTGTCAACTTAAGGAAGGACTATTTTGTAAAATAGACACTAGGGTTTCTAAGCATATATAAAGGAGAAGAGGAGCAAGGAAGTGGCGGCCAGCACATAAGAAAACACAAAATCTTCCTCCTCCAAACCCTAAATCATGTGTTCTTCCATCTTTTTATTTAGTTGTTCAATAAACATGCAAGGCTAGACTCTTTTGCTTGGTTGCAAGTACACAAAAACCTTCGGATTTCAAGAACCGTGAGATTTATTCTTCCTTCTATTTTCAGTTTATGTTATGAATGAGTATGATTGTTTTCCTATGCATATTTTCTATGATTGTTGTTGATGATTGCTAGAGCGGACTCTAAGTTATTGTTGTGAACAATCTATTGCTAAGTTTAATATCAAAACCGGAGTTGTGATATGAACTTGTGAAGCATCTAAGCTTGATAATTATGGCGGAACTACATTATTGAACTTAGGGAGAACATTTGAATAAATTGACACAAGTTGCGGACAACTTGTATGTTAATCTTGATGAAATTATCTAGTTCTTAAAGCTACCATTAAATTGAATCATTAGTGCGGACACTTTGATTGTTTGTTGGTTAGGATTAGTTATACGGCGGATCCGTTAATTAATCACGTTAAGAAAAGATAAAATTTCAGAACATGAACTGCATTTTTAGTTTCAAGGATCGGTTCTAATTTCCGTAGGTGGATGTATGCTTGTGACCAAGGTTTGTTTTCTTGATAAGTTTCAGTTTTAATTGATTTTGTTTGCTAGTTTAATTGCTGCCATAGTTTAGATAATCACAAACCAAATCCCCCCAATCACATAACGTACAACATAAAAATCTAACTTGAAACTTCCTCGTGGGATCGACCCCTTGCTTGCTCTATACTATCTTGTGTGTTTTAAGCTAGGGTAATTAATTTGTGCGACCGCGACATCGCAACAGGAAGCTTGGATTAATTCATGTGTAAGCATAAAAGCTCTGATACCATGTTGAGATTGTGAGAAGTTGCAGAGAATTGAAGAAATTAAAAAGAAGAATGGTGTTCAGAGAAGGGAAGAGAGAGAAGAGAAAAGAGAGAGAGAATGAAATTTTGAATTTGAATACTCTTCAATATTATTTCCATATCAATACCATGTGTTTAGCAGCTCTATATATACACATGTCATATACTACTATAATGTATATTCTAGAATACACTTTCATTACTCTAGAATACACTCATTTATACTCTAACACGTATGAGACAAAGGAAAAATCAAAGAAATGTGCGCAAGAGAGAGGTCTTCTAGGCTAGGAAGACATGGTCATATGGATGGATGTCAAAACTCTACATGTCTTGGAGGTTCAATTACCACACAGAATAACAGACTCATCTTGTTCGTTTCACATTTGAAGTGCATGATAAGATTTTTCTTTATTACATATATTTTTTTTCAAAAATTGTTTTATATGAAATTTTTTAACTAGCTGTAGCTTCTTTCCGCAGGCAACGGTTCTTGGATGCAATTAGAGAGCAATAGAGATTATTGTTGAAATTCACATTCCTAACGATGACCATCGAATGCAAATCCAAGCTTAGAAGTTCATATTAACGTTGATTTCAAAAAAAATGTCATAATTTTTTTTTAAAATTGCTGCCCAATTAGTTTTTAATATAAAATATAATTTCCAATTCTATGAGAGATAAGAGGACAATCTTTCGCTCATCTGGAAGCCGATATGTATTTGGGGTTGGAAGATTGATCTTCCGGTACACTTGACATAAAAAAATTTAGACTAACTCAAACTCTACACGCAGGATCTGTTAAGAAGAAGAAGAACATGCATATTCATTTGTTTACTTTACAGTTAAATTGTACAGGCCACATACATATTGTGCTGCCTATTTGTTATAGCTTAAAGGACTAGTTAGTTAGGAAGTTAGTTAAATATTCTTGTATAAATATCAGCTTAATCATCAATGAAAATACACACTATTCAGCATTCACTTTCATCTTTTCATGGTATCAGAGCTAGGTCAGTAGTTCCTCTTCATCAATATTTTTTTTTCACCGAGAATCAATCACCAGAAATTCATCATCTTCATCAAAAATTTTCACCGAGAATCAATCACCAGAAATTTCTTTTCCAATCCAGAAACAGTCAATTTTCTCAGCAAAAGTTTACAACCAAAATCAATTCAATCCAGTCTAAAACACAGTTCCAGTTCCAGTTTCTTCCAGTTAACCCAAAATCCCCAAAATCTACCCAAAATTCAGCAATGTCTCAGGAAAATATTCCATCTATTCACGGCAAAGAAATTGCCAACACCAGCACTGATTTTTCGAGATTAAACCTCTCAAGTCCATACTCTTCTCATCACTCAGACCATCCAGGACTGGTCTTGATTTCAAAACCCTTAAATGGGGACAATTTCTCTACTTGGAAACGAGCCATGACCTTGGCTTTAAATTCCAAAAACAAACTGGGGTTTGTTGATGGTTCAATCAGTCCCCCTTCACAATTAACAGACCCAGAAAATTATGCATCCTGGTCACGGTGTAACGATATGGTCCACTCTTGGATCATCAATGTTCTCAACCCAGAAATATCAGACAGTGTTATCTATTATACTACTGCTAATGAGGTTTGGAAGGACCTCCATGAACGATTCTCTCAGTGTAATGCACCTCGCATTTTCGAGATACAGAGAGACATTGCCTATCTCAGACAGGAACAGCTCTCTGTCTCGGCATACTACACAAAACTCAAGGGGCTTTGGGATGAATTGAGCTCCTACAATGATGCAATGCATGAAACGCAGCATGAACAACAGAAATTGATGCAATTCCTAATGGGTCTAAATGAGACTTACGGTGGAATTCGAGGGCAGATACTCTTGATGAGCCCTCTCCCGTCGATTCGCCAGGCGTACTCCTCTGTCTCTCAAGAAGAGAAACAGCGCCTCCTGAGCTCGACCCACATCTCAGATGGGTCGGGTAACAGCGCTGCCATGACCGTCCAAGGAAACCCATCGACTGGGACAAGGAGGAATGACAGGCCAGCCTTCACAAGGGGAGATGGGTATGGCGTTTTCAGTGGTGGAGGACGAAGAACAGAAGCCTTTAACGGCGGTTTTGGGGGACGAAGACCAGAGCAGTTTCAAGGGGGACGACGGGTTGGAGAAGAGAGAAGAAGGCCTGTCGGTGGAGAAGAAAGGAGACGGCCCGTTTTTAATAAAGGCCGGCCCCATTGTGAACATTGTGGCCAAATGGGCCATTGGGCCCAAACATGCTTTGAATTGCATGGTTACCCGGCAGCCCATCAAAGATACAAACCCATGGGCCCAAATGGCCCAAATCGATTTAACAGGCCAGCTGCAAACCAGGTTGCTGAAGGCTTTTCCAGTGAAAACAACAGTAACTCAGTTAATGGATTTTCAGAGGAACAGATAAAGCAACTCTTGTCACTTCTGGACCACAAAAATGAGGGATCAAGTTCTCAAACAAATATTGTCACCAAACCAGGTTTGTCTGAAATCACCTCCCGTAATTGGATCATTGACAGCGGGGCAACGGACCATATTACTTCATCGTCAAAATTATTTGTTCACACAAATAAAAATTCCACATTGCCCCCTGTATTATTGCCAAGCGGAGACAAAGCACAGATTTTCGCCAGAGGAACAATGCCTATTAATTCAGTTTATTATCTGAAAAATGTGCTGTGTGTGCCTACATTCAAAGTAGATCTAATGTCAGTCAGCCGACTGACGAGGGGATTAAATTGTTCAATAACTTTTTTTCCTTACTGGTGTATCTTGCAGGATCTGGCTACGAGGAGGATGATTGGTTTGGGTAAACAACGTGATGGACTTTACTATTTGGTGGGATTGGAAACACAGAAACCCGACACAAAAAGCTCACCCGCACATCGCCCGACTTGCAACCTTATCATCCCATCCACTGATCTTTGGCATAATCGTTTAGGTCATGTCTCCTCATCTCGTTTGAGTTTTATTGCTAAGAAATTTTTAAATTTTTCAATTCAGTCAAATCACACTTGTGCCATTTGTCCTTTGGCAAAGCAGAGTCGTCTTCCTTTTTTGTCTAGTGTCCCTTCCTCTGTAAGACCTTTTGAATTAATCCATTGTGATATTTGGGGTCGCTATCGACACCCTTCAATTTCAGGTGCTTATTATTTCCTTACTATTGTTGATGACTTTTCCCGTTTCACATGGATATTTTTAATGAGACATAAAACTGAGACACAAACACTTCTCCACAATTTTTTTAACCATGTCAAGACCCAATTTGAAACTCATATTAAAATTTTTCGAAGTGACAATGGTGGAGAATTTATCTCTCTCCGCCCTTTTTTTGACACCCATGGTGTCATTTTTCAACATTCTTGTGTCTACACGCCTCAACAAAATGGCGTTGTCGAACGCAAGCATCGTCACATATTACAAGTGGCACGAGCTTTAAAATTTCAAGCTCATCTCCCCATCCATTTTTGGGGCGAATGTGCCCTTACTGCTGTGCATCTCATCAATCGTATTCCCTCTCCATTACTTTCTTTTAAAACACCCTTCGAACTTCTTTATTCAAAATCACCTATTTTTTCTTATTTACGAGTTTTTGGTTGTCTAGCATATGCTACCAATGTTCACCCATCACATAAATTTGACTATCGTTCCATACCTTCTATTTTTATCGGATATCCTATTGGTCAAAAAGCTTATAAATTGTTTAATTTATCCACAAAAAAAAATTTTACGAGTCGAGATGTCAAATTTCACGAGTCTGTCTTTCCTTATGCCTCAATCAATCCATCTGACCAAAACCCACTCAATAGCCCATTCCCTCAATCCAGCCCTTTACTTATTTCGGCCCCTGACCCACCCGACTACACCCACATACCATTACCCAGCCCACCCCCACCTACCCACAGCCCATTACCCAGCCCACCACCTTCACCTTTCCCCCGTCCAAACACACCAGACCCACCTCCCCACCCGAACCCTCCTTCTCCAATTCCATCCCTGCAAAATAATCCCTCTCCTTCTCCTTATCAATCTCCCACAAATACCACAATTAACACCTCCCCTACCCTACTCCCTCCCCGGCGCTCCACTCGTGCCACCATCCCACCAATCAAGCTTCGTGATTACATTTGTCCCACGGTTTCTTCTGCCCAATCTTCCTCCTTGATGCCAGGTTCAATTAAAGGTACGAGATATCCTATCACCAACTTTGTCTCTTATCATCGCTACACCTCTGCACTTCACACTTTTATTGCTCAGCTTTCCTCAGTCACAGAACCGAGCAATTACTCAGAAGCTGCTTCTAATCCTGCTTGGCAGGAGGCCATGGATTCTGAATTAAAGCTCTCCAAGCCAATGGCACATGGTCACTTGTTCCTCTCCCAGCCGGGAAATCCCCTATTGGATGCCGATGGGTGTTCAAAATCAAGCACCATTCTGATGGTTCCATCGAGCGCTACAAGGCCCGTTTGGTGGCCAAAGGGTTCACTCAACTGGAGGGTGTTGATTACCATGACACCTTTTCCCCCACTGCGAAGATTATTTCCGTTCGGTGCCTGCTAGCTTTGGCCGCATCTCACCATTGGCCTGTTCATCAACTGGATGTGAACAACGCCTTCCTCCACGGTGATTTAACCGAAGAGATATACATGACTCCACCACCAGGACTTCGGCGACAGGGGGAGGATAGCTTGGTATGTCGCCTTCACAAGTCTCTATACGGGCTGAAACAAGCTTCTCGGCAGTGGTTCGCCAAGTTTTCAGAAGCCATTTGTTCCGCTGGATATGAGCAATCACGGGCAGATTATTCCTTGTTCACCAGGAAAATAGGCAAGTCCTTTACTGCTCTTCTAATTTATGTTGACGATATTTTAATTACTGGGAATGATCCTGTTAGCATTGAAACAACTAAGAAATTCCTGCATAGTAATTTTCGTATCAAAGAACTTGGCAGCTTGAAGTATTTTTTGGGCATTGAGGTTTCTAGTTCTGTGAATGGAATTTTTATTTCTCAACGGAAGTATGCATTAGAAATAATTGCGGACGCCGGATTATTGGGGGCAGCTCCCGTTGATACTCCTATGGAAAAAGGATTGAAACTATCAGATAACAGTGATTTGATTAGAAATTCTAGTCAGTACAGAAGGTTAGTAGGGAGGCTGATTTACTTGACAGTTTCTAGACCTGATATCACATATGCTGTGCACGTTCTGAGTAGATTTATGCATCAGCCCCGTAAAATGCATATGGAGGCAGCCCTTCGGGTTGTTAAATACTTAAAAGGGGCTCCTGGCAAGGGTTTATTCTTCTCATCAAAAAGTGATTCCAAGTTGAGAGCCTACTGTGACTCAGATTGGGCAGGTTGTCCACTTACTAGGCGGTCTACTACAGGTTATTGTGTATTTCTTCGCCCTTCATTAATATCCTGGAGGTCAAAGCGACAGAAAACAGTTTCACTTTCTTCGGCTGAAGCCGAGTATCGAGCAATGACTGGAGCCTGCTGTGAGTTGACATGGCTTCGGCATCTTTTGAAAGATTTGGGTCTTTCTCACGAAGACCCTGCTTTGTTGTATTGTGATAATAGAGCTGCTCTGCATATTGCGGCTAACCCGGTTTTCCATGAACGAACTAGACACATAGAGATGGATTGCCACTACATCAGAGATAAGATCCAAGATGGTTCGATAGCAACAAAATATGTAAACTCTGCACATCAACTAGCAGACGTCCTGACAAAGCCCTTGGGAAAAGATTTTTTTGTCCCCATGATTCGCAAGTTGGGAGTGCAAGATATCCACTCTCCAACTTGAGGGGGAGTGTTAAGAAGAAGAAGAACATGCATATTCATTTGTTTACTTTACAGTTAAATTGTACAGGCCACATACATATTGTGCTGCCTATTTGTTATAGCTTAAAGGACTAGTTAGTTAGGAAGTTAGTTAAATATTCTTGTATAAATATCAGCTTAATCATCAATGAAAATACACACTATTCAGCATTCACTTTCATCTTTTCATGCCTACAAGTCGTCATATTTCAACTACTGGTTCCTCGGAATCAAGTTTGAGCTGCCAATCTCCAATCAGCCAATCAAGTTTTAATATTTCTTCTCTCATTGTCCCAATCATTCAGACACCTTTATGTCCGGAAACAAGCACACAGGTTGCCACATCTCCAAGATAGAATAAGGGCATCACTGCTGTCAGTTTGACTAGATACGCTCCACTAAATTTTAATCCTTTCTCGAATTAATAGTAAATTTTGTATGCTTCAAAACGGGAAGAAGAAGAAGAAGAAAGAAAAAGAAAACGGAAGCTTTTCATTAACAAACATCGGTGCTATTATTTATACATAAAACAAATATATGGAGCTCAAAATAAGCGATCAAGCTCTTTATTGAGTGACAGCAAGAGGAATAATAATCAAAAGAAATTCAAGAGATAACAAAATAACACAATCAATATGGCTTACTGCATGCAGGGCTGCCTGTCAGCTTGTATTGCCAGTAGGATTTTCTTCTAGTTGTTGTCATACCAGAATTGCTTCTGAAGATGGTCCACTATATTCTTGTCCACTTGGAAGGCCTTTGCGAGAACGTCAGATCGAATAGGTGGAGTGGATCCAAAGAGTGCATTAGCGATTGTAATTACACCAGGGTTCTGGCTGCTCAAGGCAGCAATGGCCACAGCTTTGGTTTTCCCCACATTGAATTGGAAGTGAATGAGTCCAACTGGGAACACGAAAACATCTCCCGGGTTCAGGACTTTGGTTATGAGACGATTATCAGGGTTCGATGTGACAAAGCCTACATACAGAGTTCCCTCCAGGACTGTAAGGATCTCCGTGGCACGAGGGTGAGTGTGTGGTGGGTTTAGGCCACCGTATGGTGCATAATCAACGCGGGCCAGGGATATTCCGAGAGTATTCAGTCCTGGAATTTGAGCAACATTAGCAGGAGTGACCACCGAGCCAAGTGGATTGGAGGTGTTTCTGGCAATGTCGAGCCCTGAAAAGAAGAAGTCCTTCGCTGTGGCAAGCTTTGGGTCCTTGCAAAATTTACCATTCACGAACACTGCATGAAATTAAGAGTTTCTGTTAGCAACAAGTTCTTCGTGCGCATTAGAAGAAAACAACGTAGCCATTAGTTCATCAGAAAATAAATTTTGTTAAAAAATAACATGAACTACAGATCGATAGTGACTGAGCATACCACCATCCTTAGTATCATTGATGGCTACACAGAAATCCTGTAGAGGACTAGGGTCGGAGGCAAAGGCAAATGAGGCAGCCGAAGCAAGAAAAACAAAAGCTACAAGAAAATGAACTCCTTTCATTGTAATCAGACTATGTCTCGCTTAATGCTTCAAAGTTTATGAGAGTTGAGGGGTGTGAAGTCCTGTATGGGAAACACGACTATTTATAGATGGCGATCGTTGACTTAGTCTCTGCTTTATGGGAAGCCAGTGAAGGCCGGCCATGTCTGCAATGATTATCTTTATCCCCTTTTTCTTTTTTTTTTCTTTTATTTTATCCCCGATGAAGAACCATTCCTCAGCAACTACACCCTATTCTATATTTCTATGCTTACAACAAGACAGTTTCTTGCATTCGGAATGGAACTGGTCATTTTCCCACTTCTTACAATTTACCTGCCATGTTTCTAAAGACCAAACCATGTTAATTGACCTAAATGAAGCATACAAATCAAGCGCATAATATTCCGCAATTCTATTTGATAGAGGTGTTGATCTCATCAAATTACAAATTAGAAATGAATGGTAACGAAAGATTATTTTAAACCTCTATATTGGAATTAAAAAAAAAAATTGAACATTTCTTCCAGAAAATATGGACTCTTCAGGCTAATAAAATAATAAACAAATAAATTCACACTGTCATTGAAATTCATATACTTCTCTTAGAGATTTGGTCTATTTTTAAATTTTTAAAATTATCATAAAAACTAATCTCTTAAGACCATTGTTGAGCGATTTAGTCTCTGACTATAAAACTCATTTTTGGGATATTAAAATTAATCTATAAATATATTCAACCAGCGTTCAAGAGTTTTGACCATATCCTTGATACTACTATATTATAATTGATTTTATATTAAAATATTTCTTGTGTGTGATATATGTGTATATATTGATCATACAAGGAATTAGAAAAACACTACTAGGAAATTACCACATATAAACAAAAATAATGGTAGAAACAATATCATTAGTAAATTACAATAACAATTATCGATGGAATATTACCTCACTATTTCTCTTGTAATCATTGATGAATAGTTGTTCATGGATACGGAGAGAATTACAGTTGGAAATTAAGAAATTATAAAAGAGATGAGGTGTTATTATTGCAAATAAAATTATGAGGAAATATGTTTGTTGTTAGTATCCCTAGAGAATGTAATATTTAAGTTATAACATGACAAACAACCTTCCTTCACTCCATCACCCATTTCTTCTTCTTCTTCCTTTTTATTAAGCTCTGATTGAGTTTTTTTCATCATTTGATGTTGGGAAAGCATAGTCTTATGGAGGGATTTCAGACCTCTATATGTCTCGGAGGCTATCTAAGAAGCTTATATCCAGTACATAATGTCTGAATGTTTCGTTCAGCAATTGCAGTCTAGTGTGAAGAGCTGAAACATGGAGATTCATGGTTTACTTACCACACACAAGAGGATTCATTTTTGTTTATTTTGCATGTGAAGTGGATGAGAAAATTTTGTTTTGTTTCATAATTATCTTTTTTGAATTGTTGTTTTATAAGAAAATATTTAACTCATAGTAACTTCTTTTTATAAGCTATGTTTCTTGGACGCGATCAAAGATTGATAGTGGAATGAGGACCATTAGAAAAGGGTCCAGAATATCATGGATATCCAGGCTTAGAAGTTTGTGGTAAGTTGAATTTCAATAATTTTTCATAAGTTATTTAAAAAAAAATGGTGACTCCTTTTTAAAAAAAATATGTAACTCTTGATTGTAAAAGTGATATAGGGAAAATCCTTCAACCCAACAAGAACTCAACTTGGATTCATGGTTGGAGGCTAGATCCTTATGTAGATCATATAGAAATCCAATTTATAGCATCTCAAACACTACGATTGAGGATATGCATGCATGTTGTAATATATCATTTGTTGGTACCTTACAATTGGTTGAGCCGCTAATCGTTGATTGTCAAAGTGATTTTACAATAACAAGTTAAAGCTTAGAAAGCCTAGCTTAGTGTCAAGATGACCCAACTTAGGTTTGAGAAGTTGTTGTCAATCCTCAATAATATATGTGGTCTACCCCATCACCTAGTGGTCTAGGCAAAGATTTGTTTCCTCTTCCTCCTTCAGCTTATATCCACTAGAGAAATAGTATCCAATAATATTTTTTAAAATTAATAATAAAATTTAGGTTTTTATTTTAATTATATTATTTTTTGGTTTATTTTAATATATTTTTAAAATATATATTAAATACAATACCGACAGAATTACGGATGGAATTTGAATCACAAACGAAATGAGCAATGGACTAAGTCCCTCAAGTATTTTCAGAGAGTTTGAGAAAAATTACAAGACTTTGTCATTAACAATTATAAGTGGGGTTGTTGACGGACTAAGTCTCTCATAAAGTTTCAGAAAATTTGGATGAATCTAATCAATTTTTTTAAATTCAGTATTATAAATATTTTGGTTAAGAAAGTAATTCATTAATAAATTTTTAAGTATGTTTGCAGGTATGAGTCAATAGAATCAATTGTTGAAGAGATGGTAGATGAACTCATCCTTTTACTTTGAAAACCCTAGAATCCAAGAAACACAACTTGTATTTCTTTCTCGTTTGTTTGTGACGAGCATTAACTTCTTCTATTTCTTTTCACTTGGGGATAGTAGAAGTGGCAAGAAGATAAGAGAGAACAAAATATATTATTTGAACTCAAATTTCCTTTAATTTCCATGTTCCTTTTTTCATAAGCACCTCACGAACATAACTGGACAAAAAAAATGGCCAAAAAAAGTGGTAATATACTTGTGATATCAAATTCAAATGATGCTTCCATGTCTCTTTTTTATTATTAATCTCAGCAATATGCACAATGACAATTCCACTATCACATTACTTGTGTCTGTGAATATAAATATGATATAATCTTTTATATTCAAGAAAAATTAGTTAAATTATATATTCTCAAAACTTCAAAAATAAAAATAGAAAAAGATTATTCCATAAATTTTTACATGTAGTGTTTGTTGCAGATGCATCAATTAGTTATACCTGTTTAGTATTGTGTTTTAAAAATATTTTTCAAATAATTTAATTTTTTTATATATTTTTAAATCTTTTTAAAATGCTGATATTTAAAAAAATTACAAATAAAAAATATTATTTTAATATATTATTAAACAAAATTACTTAAAAAACAATTTGAAATGTAATTTCACTGCTAATAGTAAAAAAAAACTTTGTATCTAGCATTCGTGGGTCCCAACGGCCCCGACATGAAGCCTATCTAAAGATATATTATCCATCTATGTTGTGTGCCCACTTTCAAGGCCTCTTTGGCATGTGATTTACACGTACCAATCACATATGATCTTACATGTTTTCTTTGTTTAGTGAGGAGGAGGACCGGAGAACCAGCAGGTAACGGATACTTGTGGGTTTGCTTACAATTTATTTGATCCCAGACGTTAATTAACAAAGATTAAGGGTCTATTTGGGACAACTGTTGCTGTAACTTTTCAAAGTGCTTTTCGTGCTGAAATATATCAAAATGATATTTTTTTTATTTTTTTAAAATCATTTTTGACATCAACATATCAAAATGATCTAAAAACACCAAAATATATTCATTTAAAATAAAAAAAAATTAATTTTTTTGAAAACAACGTTTCAAAAACTTTTCCAAACAGCTTCTAAGAAATAAAAATATCAGGCTAAAGTATACTTTGATTGATGATGCTACGATAAGTGTGTTTCTCATTGCAATCTAATTGTATTTTTATTTTAAATTAATTTACAGAAAATGTGGCTAGAGTATACGTTGCTTGATGATGCCACTTGTAGCTATTTGAGAGGTATTTTGCATTACGGTATAATTGTATTTTTGAGAGAAAAAAATAGTTTTAAATTATTTTTTATTTTAAATGTTGATATCAGAAATAAAAAATTTAATATGTGTATATATTATTCTGATATATTTTTATACTTTAAAAATAATCTCAAACATGGTTTATATTTATACCCAACGCTTTATTTCATATTGTAATATATTATAGCATATGATTTAGCAATTGAACCGTGCTTAGAAAATAAACATTAGGTAGAGCATTATTTTAGAAAATAAGCAGTTTCTTTGACTAAAACATTATAATTTATTAAAAAATTAATACATCAAAATAATATTTTTTTTTTTAAATTATTTTTGACATTAGCACATAACAATGATCTAAAAACACCAACAAATTTTAATTTTAAAAAAAAATCAAAATTTTGATAAATATTTTTAAAAGATAATATCAAACACCTCAAAATGTCATTGAACTTTCACGTGCGTAATATGACGGGTTGAATTCTCTCTTTATTTTGTACGACCTTTTCACTCATCTCTCATAAGCTATGGAATTAAATTTGAGGACTATGATATAAAAGTATAAAACTCTAGACACTAAATTAAAAGATAATTCTAGTTGCTTTATCCTTAATTGGAAATATTTTATAATTATTCATAATTTGCTTTACCCTTCTTTAATAGGAAAATGGAAAATAAAACAGCTTCCGATGTACAAACTGAGTAAATTCTATTTGCTTCTAAATAAAAATCATATTAATTTTTACACATGGGACTCATAAATTTTACCTATTATTATAAGATTTTACAATTAGCAATTTTCTTTTCTGATAAGAAAATCGCAATCGCAAATGTCAAAGTCGACTAGGTAGTAGTATCGTGACCCGTGCACATATTAAGTAATCCTACTAGTCTAACCCCGTCATGACGATGCTATTTCCATAATTTAAACTATGTGCTATAACTGTTTTTAACATTGTGTTTTAAAAATATTATAAAAATAATTTATTTTTTAAAATTAAATATTTTAGATGTTTTTAGATTATTTTCACATGTAGATATCAAAAATAAATTTTATAAAATAAAAAAAATATTATTTTAATATATTTTTAACAAAAAATATATTAAAAAATAATCTCAATCTCACCTCAAATAATCACTATATATGTACAGATGAATTACATAAAAATAATAATTTAAAATGAATGAATCATTGTTACTGCAAGTTGTCAAGAATTCAGAATGAGCTTGTAATCCTTATCAATGAAGTGAAATTATCTTCACATTTCACTTACGAAGACGATTCCATTGAAACATTACCCTTGACATGTGTACACATGAATTGAATTATGCTATAGGTTCATGATCATGATAAGCTTAATTTTTATTTAATTAAATACGGAATGATAAATTTGGGTTAAAAAGATAAGATAAAACTCAACATAAGTTAACCCAAGTACATGACAAACAAGTAACTTGGATAATAAAAAACTAACTAACTGAGGTTATTTTATCAAACTTGTGGTCTAGATCATGTGATTGAAATAACCCCACAAAACAATTCAAAGAAAACAACAAAGCTCATTAAAAAATATATCAGATACAAAAAGCACTGTAAATGGACAAAATAAGTTAAAACCAAAATTTAATTTGCGTTTACTTTTTAAACTTATGATCTAGGCCTTATATAGAATAAAAAAAGATATCCATTCCCTAATTAATTAGAAGTTTAAAGACAGAATTAATGAAAAAAACTTATGCAAAGGGATGAAAAATAAAGTAAAAAAATCAAAATCAAAATCAAAAATAAATTAAAGAGAAACTTTGAATTTTATTTACAATGATGATATTTAAAAGAAAAATCATTTTAACAATAGAAAAAAATCAAAATATCTTTAATAACAATATCATTGATTTGTTATATTGAGGAAAAAAATATTTTAATAATGAATAATAAAATATATTTATGAACTCAATGTTCCTTTTCTTCTATTTTAGTTTTCATTTTATGTTCTTGTTTATTTGAGAATAGAATTGAGAGCTTTCCAAGCTAAAGAAATTATTATAATTATAAATTTTCCTTGTGAAGATGAACATACCTGAATCATGTAAAATATTATATCTATGGGTGTTTGACACTATATTTTAAAAATATTTTTGAAAACAAATTAAAAAAAAATATTTTTACTTTTTATTTTAAATTAAAATTTTTAGTGTTTTTAGATCATTTTAATGTGTTGTTATCGAAAATAATTTTTTTTATTTTTTTAAATTATTTTAATATATTTATAAACTAAAAATATTTTAAAAAACAATCATCTCGTGATCACTTGCAATGTGTGTGTGTATAATTATTTAAAAAAATATTAAATTTTGAATTTCATTCAAATTGCAAGAACTAATTTGATTAGTATTTTTTTTAATTTTAAATATCAGCAGTAAAATAAATTTCCATTTAAAAAAAAATGTACTACAGGGTAATTCTAATGCTGACATTTAGATTGTACCATCAGAATCTGGTGACTTGTTGAGTACTCTGATATTCTGAGGGTACAAAGCAAGCTTCCACGCCATTTCAAGCCTAGGAAAAACTGCTTGCTTGGCAAGATATAATTCGTTGTACAGAATAATAGTGGGCAATAAATACATACATACATACATATATATATATATATATATAGATATAGATATATATATAGATAGGCATATATATATATGCCTCTCAACACTCTCCCTTCTAATAATTCTTAGCCTTTTCAACTTGTATAGAAAGAAAAACAGTGGGGTTGAAGAGAGAAAAATCACAACAAAAGAAACTGCAAGAGAGAAAGAAAGTGAGAGAGGGAAATAAACTGATGAATCACACTGAGCATAATTCTTTCTTTTTC
The DNA here is from genome assembly GCA_025169955.1 of Salix arbutifolia. Taxonomy (NCBI): domain Eukaryota; kingdom Viridiplantae; phylum Streptophyta; class Magnoliopsida; order Malpighiales; family Salicaceae; genus Salix; species Salix arbutifolia. The sequence continues at coordinate 3,695,200 of CM045914.1, forward strand.
AGTTCTTTCCACTTGTAAATCCAATCTGATCAGTTTCTTTCTTTCGTTCGTTCTTGTTTGCATTCATTCTTTTTTATGGCTGAAGCTGGAGTTCTTGAAACTATTCCACGTACAATAATGACAAAGGAAACAGAGTTAAGGAAAGAATTGGAGAAACTCGCAAAAACAATTCTTGTTGAGGAGGATTATACAGTGGAGATTACTGATGAGGCCATGAGGGTTTTGAGGGCCTTGAAAGAATTAAAAATCAAGAAATCTTTGAAGGTGGTGGATGATACAGTTATCCCTGAAGAATTTAGATGTCCCATTTCAACCAAGATAATGAGCGACCCTGTTGTCCTTGCTACTGGACAGGTTAGACCATGAAAAATTGACTTCTTTGCTTTAATTAAGGCGTTTGGGTTTCTTTTCCTTTGTTTCTTTTGGGTTTTGAGAGTTGTATGAAGTTGAATTGTTAATGGTTTGGATGCTCTATTCGAATGTGCATGCAAGAAATTCTTTTATCTCTGGGGATTTATTTTAAAGGGTTAATGCTAAATTTAGTATTGGAATTTGAGTGTAATAGATTTTACAACTACTCTGTACATATATGGATTCTTTTTTGGGTTCTGCTTCAAAATTGCTGAGGCTTTGGATTTGCATGATTTTGTTTTGATGGATTTCTGCAAGTACTGGAAATCTTCAAACATTGTTGTTGGTTCTTGTTTTCTTTTCTTCTTCGTTTTTTGGATATTTATTAATTTCAATGAACAAATTTATTGGAATTACCTATTGCAGTGTCTAATGTACAAATTTCTTGTTTTGTATTGCCGAAAAGAAAGAAATTTAAGGGCGAAAATCTGGGTGGTTATTGATCATTGTCTGCATCGTTAATTTTGAGATAAGAGCTCAAAGAAACTCCAGTTTTGATTCTTTATGCAGCCTTGATAATTTTGGTTAAGCCGTTTGCCATCGTTTTCCATGTTAGAGATAACTTAGTCAGATAGGCAACTAATTTTCGGGATAGGGGCCTCAAAGACTAGGACTAGGAATTGCACCCTTCTCTTTATACTGATTTATATTTGTGATTTCATATTTGTTCTATGGTTTGATGGCTACCGATCGAGTTACTCATCTGCTGAAATGTTTGATGATTTCTAGACTTACGATCGACCATTCATCCAAAGATTGCTAAATGAAGGGCACAGAACGTGTCCCAAGACCCAGCAAGTAATTTCTCATACTATTCTGATCCCTAATCATTTGGTGCAAGAAATGATTTCAAAGTGGTGCAAGGAGCGTGGAATTGAGCTACCAAAGCCCTTAGTTGATGAAGATGTGCATGCTGGCGCTGACAGGGGCTATTTGAAGTCACTGCTTGAAAAGATGTCGTCTTCCCTTTCTGATCAAAAAGAAGCTGCGAAAGAGCTTCGGCTTCTAACTAAAAGGATGCCATCATTTCGGGCCTTTTTCAGTGACACCAGCGATGCCATTCCTCAATTGCTCGATCCACTATCACGAGGCAGAGCTAACACTCACCCTGATCTGCAGGAAAACTTGATTACAACAATTTTCAACCTCTCCATCCACGAAAATAACAAGCAGCTACTTGCAGAGAATCCGCATGCCATCCCTCTGCTTGTTGAATCTGTAAGATTTGGAACCAACGAAACAAGAAGCAATGCCGCCGCCGCTCTCTTCTCCTTATCAACCCTGGATTCAAACAAGCTCATTATTGGAAAATCTGGTGCTCTTAGACCTCTAATTGACCTCTTAAAAGAAGGGCATCCACTGGCAATGAAGGATGCTGCATCGGCAATATTCAACCTTTGTCTTGTCCTCGAGAATAAATGCAGGGCTGTCCGAGAAGGGGCAGTCGGGGTAATCCTGAAAAAGATAATGGATTCCATCCTTGTTGATGAGTTGCTGGCTACTCTTGTAATTCTTGCTAGCCAGCCGAAGGCTGTTGAGGAAATGGGGATGCTTGGTGCAGTGCCTTGCTTGCTTGGCATTATGAGGGAGAGTAGTTCTGAGCGCAACAAGGAGAATTGTTCTGCGATTTTACATACAATCTGTCTAAATGACCGCACTAAATGGCCGCTCGTCATGGAAGAGGAAAGGGCCAACGCTACACTTTCGATACTTGCTGAGCACGGGACGTCAAGAGCCAGGAGGAAAGCTGGTGGCATCCTCCAGATGATGAAGAGAGGTGCTTCAATCACATTTCGTTGATGGAATAAATCGCCAGTTAGTTCTTGTACATGCTGCTGCCTTCCTTCACTCTCTCACTGTACAGGTCAATAGCTAGCTCATTTACTGTAAAAAGTTCAGTCGGTACATTTTTCCCAGGAAAGTTTTGGCCCATCTAAGGGCAACTCTCATGAGCAAAGATCATATGGAGTTAACCTCAAATATGATGAACGAATATACAATAGTCTTACTGGTAAGATTTTACGTTCTGTCTTCATCTTCCTGCCTCCGAATTCTTCTTCACTTGAATTGTCTATTTCGTTTAAACCAAGATGGTACGTACCTTCGATGCCCACGTAGAATTGTGGACTGTGAGATTGCGATTGCGTAATTCCGACAGTGTTATTTTTGAAAAAAAAAAACTTTTAAAAACATATTTTCAAATATAAGAAAGTGATTCGCAGAGATTGCAGTAATTGCAGTTGTAGGGTCTAAATTGTTCCTTCACCACCTTAGAATGTCGGCTGCAATATCGATAATTTTGGTTTCGAGTGGCGGCTTACGTATTAAATCAGATATGTTTGAAAATACAGTAAAAATTATTTTCTAAAAACTAATTAAAATAAACACCAATCCAATCTGAAAATAACATATATTACGTTTTTGCCAACTTTTTGGATCATTCTCCCAAATAGGGGCGTAGTGCATGATGTACAGACAAATTTTGGACGGTTCTGTAGGATTCAAGAGCACGAATAAAATGCGGAGACAGTAAAAAGTGATGGGGATATCCAGTATCTTCAACCTTTCATGATGGGCATTTTTTTAAGAGAATTTAGTGAATCTTCTTGCAATATCCCTTACATTAGGTACATGTAAGGTATTAATAATTATTTTTCAATAAAAGATTTTACTAAACTAGATTAGTGATTAAACTTGAATTTAAATTTGAAGTTGCCAATAACCTCCTAAATTATTAAACTTGTTTTCATAAAACTAGATATATATATTTTTATGTGAGGAAACCACGGTGCACTTTGTAGGTCCAGGTGAGCGAGTAAAATATCGGTTCTTCCAAGCTCTTACAAGAAGTACATGTCCTGACTCGAACTCAAGATTTGTTGTAAAGATCGTAAACGTTTTATCATCACGTCATGCTCTTTAGAGACACTAGATGTATTTACTAAACAAAAAACTAGTTACCAAAGCCTTGATGATCAAACTACTTTCCATTTCTTATTCATCTCAATAAAATAACATTGTAGAATGTAAAAACTAAATTTTAAAAGAAATGAAACATGTCATGTTTATAGGATCAGGAGCTACTCAAAACTTATAGGGATACACAATTCAAATTGCCAATTTATACTTAGCAAAGTACCTATAGAAAATTAGAGTAGAAACAATATGATTTGTTAAAAGATATAAGATTTAAAAAATATCTCAAAGTGTGAGGGTGTCTTACAAAAATAACATTTCATGATCCAAAAAAAAATAACAAAATATGATCTAAAACTATGAATAGTGTTTTTTTTATAAGCTTTCTTATACAGTTTGAAACAAACACCACAATAGTGACATAAAAATCAACCAGGTGAGTTATTTTATGCTTATTTCTTACTTCATATATAATAATTCAATATATATATATATATATATACATATAATATAAAAAAAACATTTGCAAGAAAAGATAAAAATAAAATAATGGAGGAAAAGTAAATATTTTTTTAGAAACTTCTTTTACTATTCATGTGACATTAGTTAATTGATCAAAAAGTAAAAAAAAAAAAAACTCAACAAAAAATATTGGTAATAAATATAAAGATCTAGACTTTATTTTCATAAAATATTCATGACATCAAAATATTAAAAACAACTGCATAGCAGGCACATAAAATAATTAGCAACATGATACAACAAAAAAAGAAGCAAGAATCTTATTCTATAATAAATGATAAATTCATTCTTATACAATCTAATAACATCTCAAATACAATAATACTTATTCAATTATAATTAAATTTAAGAAAAAATAAAAATAAAAATAAAAATAAAAATAAAAATAAAAATCATGATGGGCATACAAAAAACAACACTTGCCAATATCATTAAAGAAATATTATAGTCTCACTCCAACATAAATTCAAAAATAATCTTATATATTTTATTTAAATTAAATTAAAGCAACATCAAAAGAAAACACCTTTTTATGTTTGTTTGTGTCTTAAATTAACCAAAAATATGGTCTAAAAAATGAAAAACAAAACAGCATAATTTAAAAAAAAAATCAAAATTTGTATACGTGTTAGACATGGTGAAGGCTAAAAAGTATCTCAATGAAATTTCTTTTATTTAAACGAACATGTGACACCAAGATCAAATATTTTGGTCTTCATTTTACAACTCTCTTTTTTATCCTATAATTTGGTGATTTTCTCTTATATAATCAAAATGGACATTTTTTTTAACTTTTGTTTGACAATCTTTAAAAAACAAATATCAAACAATGTTTTGTCTCTATTAATAGATGACGTGTTATCTTTAGTTTCAATGTCAACTTTCAAGATGTATTTGACACTGCGTTTTACAAATATTTATGAAAAAAATATTATTATTTTTTATTTTAAATTATTTTTTTGTATTTTTAAATTATTTTTATATACTGATATAAAAAATAATTTTATAAAAAAAATATAATTTTGGTGTATTTTTTAACACAATACTTTAAAAAAAAACTTTAATCATACTGCACTAATATGGCCTAGAAGTCATGCATGGGATATCCTGGATTAAAAAAACCCATTTTCAAAAACTTAGACATGAAAATATCTAAGAAACACTTTAGAAACCCTAGCAAATCTTTCGTTTGTTTGTTTGTTTGTTTGCCTGCCTTATTATATAAACCTCTACAATTAATATCTGCATGTGAAATGGCATGTTTCCAAAACGAAGGCCAAATTAATAAAACAATTTCCTCAACCAACCTTGTAAATGATTGGCCTTATTGCAAGTGATCTCACAATTGCTAAGCATCATGTATACCTAATTAATCATTCCATCGTCCAACTTGGAGAAATTAAAACCCAGAGCCGAATTATGAAATAGCACAGCAGAATTCAATTTTCATTCATAGCATACGTTACTGGTAAATTTAAACCTCTACCGTGAGCTATAAGCATTTAGGAGAGCAAAAAGTTCTTGGAGAACTGAACACTATTTCCCTCTAAATCTATGAAGCGCAGGCAGGCACAAGGCATGAAAACAATCCGGGGTATTTCTTCTGCATGAAATAAACAAAAAATAAAAAGAGAGGAATATAATAGTTAAATAAATTATTATTGATGTTTTAATTTCTTGCTAAAAAAGGAATATATCAAAGGAAAACGTACAGTGACTTGATTCGAAAATGCTATAATAGTCTTTGGGCAATGACTGGCATGTTCTTTTGCTCATGTTCACAAAGAATTGCCAATATTTCAACTCTCAATAAGAAATATTGGGACTGAAAGAAGTTTTATTCAAACCGGATGCTAGAAAAAATATACATATATGGTTGTACGCTATTTGCCATGACTTGAAGTAGGGTGGTAGTTATTTTTCAAGATGTTTTTCATTTGAAAATAGAATAAAATAATATATTTTTATTTTAAAAAAATAATGTTAATATTGGTATATTAAAATAATTCAAAAACACAAAAAAAATATGCAGAAAAAACTTTCAAATCTAGCCAACCGCCATTAAAAGATAATTTCGTTCTATTATTTTTAATTATTTGAAGACTAAAAAGTATTCTTGACCATATTTGACAAACCATACAATAGGTTGTCATTGATGAATATAGTTATGTTTTCTGCAATTGAGTTTTTAAAACTAAAAATAGAAATGCATATAAAACTATTGAATAAAAAAAAATTATTAGGTCAAGCCAAAATATTAGAAATATTATTTTTAAAACATATTTTTTATTTTTAAAATTAAAATTCATATATATATATATATATTAAAAATTATAGATTAATCAAAATAATAACATTAAAAATTAAATATAAATTAATAAAAAACTTTTAAAAAAACCTCTCAAAATCTGTAATCTAGATCTTGATAAATTAACAAAAAGAAAATGAAGATAATGACATTGAAAAAGACGAAACTATCCATAAACACAAGGATAAGATAATTTCTTGGTAGCAATTCACAGTAATTATATATGAAGTTCTACCAAGGGAGGGAAATAAACAAGAGAAGTAGTTACCCGCTTGGAAGAGCGGAGGAGCTCTGGTGGGATTTTGTAGAGATCTTCATCGACAGCTTTAGGAGGCTTACGATGAACTTTAGGAGAAATCAGAGCGTCCATTTTACGACAACGTGGCATCGTGGTGGGTTGCTGTTTCCTTGCCGGTCCGGTCACGTCACAGACTTTACCCTGCTTTCTCTGCTCTCTCGAGTGCGGGCCTCGCTCCTCTCTCGTTCTTGTCTACAAATTCAACACGATCATTCAAATTCCACGCCTTCATCGTTACTATCGTTTCCTTGTTAACGTTTTGTAAGAATATAATCAATGTCATTTACTTCAACCATACAAACTATAAATCTCAAGTTGTGCCAGTTTTTATGCTCTTCCAGATTAAAAAATTCTTTAAAAATACATGGAACGTGACCATACTCTACTTCTAGTTTGATCAGTGAAAGTTTCACTGGAAAAGAAATAAAAGCAGTGTTCGTTCGGGTGTTGATGGGGAAGAGAGAGTTTTTCTTGTGGAAAAGATAGAGGACGAACCTTTCTGGGAGGAACATGATAACGAGAAGGTTTGCTGAAATTATCAGAAGCATTTAGATCACCATGCATGAACCGATGACCACATTCTCCGGAGGAATTAGTACTGTGTCGGATCAGCCCTGCCTGTCTTGCAGACTCAAAATACAGTGTGATCGGAAGGTCCTTTGCATGGTCCCAGTTTCCGAATGCTGGTATTTGTCCACTTCTTCTCCATTCCTAAATGAAAAGAGATAATAAACATGTTAATGGGAAGCTAAAAACCAAAAAACGAACCGAAACATCCCATGGGAAGAAATCTCAAGAGAACTCCACTGTAGTTTCTTGAAATTAGATATAACGAGGACTGAAAGAGGTTGAAAACAAGAAGCCAAGAAATGGCGAGAGAGCTTACATCCATTTTGGCCGATTATGGCAGGATAACGCAAGAAGCCAAAGATGAGACTGAACCAAAAGGGTGCTCTAAAGGGTAGAGAAAAAGATAGGAGCTTGAGAAGGGAAGAACGAAAAGGTTAAAAAGAAGGATACAGGTGGTATTCTCAGAATAAACAATTCAAGATAAAATATATAAATTCTAGTTCAGAATTGCAGACAGAATCTGGAAAGAAATAACATTGCAGTTCCTTGCAGCGTAAAAGGTAGAATTATAAATGCTCAGGTGAACGAAAAGAGGTTTGGCTTTTGCATCAGCAGGTCTTTCTGCGCAGCTGGTTTTTTTTTTAAAGTCAACGTGATCAGATTATAATATCGAGATACCTTTTTTTACCTCGAAATCATTCGTTGCGATTATCTGCAAAGATGGATTTCTTTAAGCGAGGAGAACACGGCAGACAAGAAATCGGGACCTACAATTTAAAGTTTTTTTTTTCCCACCTCGATCTGGGGGTCAGTAACTGTTACAAAAAGCGAGTCTGACTCTGGTGCATGGCCGAGCTCCAAAAGCTAAAGATGGCTTTTGCTGCTATTCCACTTGTTTAAAAATTGACTTCTGCAGTCCAATCAATGCAGGTTACTGAACTTTTTGCGCACAGCGATTTTGGACTCGAGGATAATTGGAAGCTTAAAAATTGCAGCCATGTCGTTTTTTTTACATAGAAAGCAGGATTCAGGGCTCATTTGGCTACGTTATGCTTTTGCGGTACAAATTATGGTTTTCAGAAAATCACTTTCAAAATTTTTTTGTATTTGTTTATCATTAAAAAAATTGGTCAACGGAAAACACTTTCCAGTCAAAGAAAAATTTGGCTTGGTTTTCAGGAAAGTGTTTTCCGGAAAATTTGAACGAAAAACACTTTCCGGAAGTTGTGAAAAATTTAGAAATGTCATTATTTGCTGATTATATCAAATTATATCAAATTTGATCCTCAAACTTTTGATTGCTATATATAATTTATTTTGAATATTTATTTTTCAATTCCATCTCTTAAAATTTAATTTTTATATTAATTTTGGTTCTTATTTTTATAATTGCTATTTGCTTTTTTCTTATCATTTTTATTCACCTTTCATTTTTTTTTTAATTTTTTAGATTTGATCTCTATTATTTTGATTATTATTTATTTTATTTGAGATAATTTATGAAATTATATTTTTTTTCAATTTCATTCTCATTCAACTTTTTAATTTGTAAGATTTGTTCCTTATTATTTTAATAAACTTGAGAAAAATAAAACATTAATAAGTTATTTTTCTAGCTCATTTTCCATGACATAACCAAACACTGGAAACTGTTTTCCAACTTATTTTCCATTACACTACCAAACATCGGAATTCACTTTCCAAGAATTCACTTTCCCCGGAATTCATTTTCCAAAAGGAAACCATTTTCCTGCAAACAAACGGAGCCTACATTTCACGATAAAAAAATATAAAAAATTATACTCTTCTGTGTGGAACGTGATTTCCACCGTGAAGCCTGATTTTGCTTTACATATATTCTTACCACACTAAGAGCATCTCCAATGGGAGGGGCTATTTTGGAGAGCCAAATCTTTAAAATGGCTCTTTGAATAGTGTATATATGATTTTTTTGGTGATGTGTGCTCTAATGGTAAAAGCCATTTTGGAAAGTCATTTTTTTATATTATTTTAAATATAATGCAATTATTTTGTATATAATTTAATTATACAATTAATAGGAGTAAGTTATATAATTAAATAATTACTTTTAAAACCGTTCAACAATATAATTATTAATTTTTTAATTATATTTAAATTCCCCCATAATTTGATTTGCCACCAACTTTTGAAATTTTAAAATTTTAAAATTGAAAGAATAACCGCCAATTAAAGAATAAATTTGCCATCAATTTCATAACACGATACAATATATTTAAAGCAAATTAAAAATAATTAATTAAACATACATTCCATTACAAATAATTCAATCAAATCAATTACAAATTAAAACCTCTCTTTGCCATAATTTCCAGTTTTCTATTTTGAAAATAGACTGCAGAAATTGGATCCATACAAAAAATATCCGTCTTCTAAATGAAATTCTATCAAACTTATAGTATTAGTAAACTTATAAAAACATATATTTAATACAAGGAAAATAACATCATTATCAACATACAACTTACGAATAAATTCACAGCAGCTCTAAACACAAAATTTAAACAGTTTATAAATCTAACATTAAATTTATAGTATGTAATTAAGTTAACTGACAAAAAAAATCCTTATTAATGAATTTTGGATAATTATTTTTTTGTGCTAACTATTTTTTATGCTAACTATTTTAACCGACAAAAAAAATTCTAATTAACGAATTTCATATATTTATTTTTTTGTGCTAACTATTATTTTATGCTAACTATTATAACTATTATTATTATTATTATTATTATTATTATTATTATTATTATTAATAATATATAAACCCCCCATATATAAACCCTCACCCGTTCCCTTCCCCACATCCAAACCCTATTTTTCCTCTCTCTCAGCATCCAGCCCCGTCCCTCTCTCCGTCCAGCCCCCCTCCCTCCCTTTGCCAACTCCAGCCCCCCTCCTCTCGGCTACCTCTCGCCTCTGTCCCTCTCCCATGGTGAAAACTTTGAGAATATAGAGGATAGAGAGAAAGATATATAAGCTTTATTTTCCTGTGTACTGTTTACAAACATAGTGTACTCTATATATAGCTTACAATTGTAACGTTCAAAACTCTCTATATTAATGTACAGGATCGTGTCTTCCTTAATTGTTGATCTGCAAAATTAAGTCACAATTGACTTTCCTTAGCTGACTCTGTTTTTCCTTTCTAGTCATGCTGATTCTGCTCTTCCTTCGCTGATTGCTTTCCCTCAACATTCAATTGTTTATCTTCTCCTTTGATTGTATTTGATTGCTGATCATCCTCCTTGATTTCCATTATCTTTAGTTGATTCTCTACACGCCCCCTCAATCTGAAGGGAAGGTCGCGGACATTCAGATTGAGCTGAACTTGCCGAAACTTGATTGGTGGTAATGGTTTTGTGAGAGCATCAGCAAGTTGATCCTTGCTGGAGATGAATTGGACCACCAATTCTTTGTTGGAAACCTGGTCCCGAACAAAGTGAAAATCGAGTTCGATATGCTTGGTTCTGGCATGGAACATAGGATTGGATGAAAGGTATGTAGCTCCAATATTATCACACCATAATATCGGTCTGCGTTGTAAAGGAAAACCAAGTTCTTTGAGGGCTGATCTGAACCAAATCAATTCGGCAACAACGTTGGCAATGGCTTTGTATTCAGCTTCATTGCTGCTCCTGGCTACTGTAGGTTGTTGTTTGCAACTCCAAGAGATTAAATTGGATCCCATGTAGATGCAATACGCCCCTACTGATCGCCGATCATCCCTATCTGCTGCCTAGTCAGAATCGGAGAAGGCTTGCAACTGAAAATCTATATTTCTGGTGATGAGTAAGCTGGTGGAGATGGATTGCTTGAGATAGCGTAATATATGCTTGCCAGCAAGCCAATGAGAGTCCAGGGGATTGTGCATGAATTTGCTCACTTTGTGCACAGCAAATGCTAAATCTGGTCTCGTAAAAGCCAGATATTGTAGGCTTCCAACCACACTTCGATAAAGGCTTATATTAGCAAAAGGAGTGCCATCTGTAGATGTTAGATGACAAGTGGAAGACATTGGACTGCTGCATGGTTTAGCATGTTCCATTCTGTTTTTGTGTAGCAATTCGATGATGTATTTGCGTTGGGTCAAATACATTCCTTCGGGGCAGCGAAGAGCTTCAATTCCAAGAAATAGGTAAGGTTGCCGAGATCCTTGAGTGCGAATTGAGTTTGCAGAGAGTGGATAATGGATGCTATTGCTGAATTGCTTGATCCCGTGATGAGAATATCATCTACATAGATGAGAATATAGATGATATAAGTTGGTGTCTGCAGCACAAATAAAGAGGGATCTGCCTTACTCTCAACAAAGCCCAATATTTTGAGTGCTATGGACAGTTTAGAGAACCATGACCTGGGTGCCTGTCGCAAACCATACAAGGATTTGTGTAGTTTACACACATGAGTTGGAAATTGTGGATGCACAAATCCTTGTGGTTGTGTCATGAAGACCGTCTCTTGCAAATCGCCATGCAAGAATGCATTTTGCACATCCAACTGTTTGATGTTCCAGTTAGAGGTGACAACAATGGAAATGACAAGGCGGATGGTGGCATGTTTAATAACTGGACTGAATGTTTCAGTAAAGTCAACCCCTTCTTGCTGGTGGAAGCCTTTGGCAACCAGACGAGCTTTATAACGTTCAATGGTCCCAACGGCTTTCTTTTTGATTTTGTAGATCCATCTACAACCCACAATGTTGGCTGCTGCTGGAGTGGACACAAGAGTCTAGGTACCGTTTTGCATCAAAGTTGAAAATTCCTTGTTCATGGCCTCTCGCCAGTGTTGGAATTTCGACGCTTCACTGTAGGAAGATGGTTCTGTGTGGTTGGGGCTGAGGTCTGCTAGAAGTGCCCTTGGTAATGGATGGCGAATGAAGTCATCATTGATTTGCCTTGGTCAGTGAACATTATTCTTGGATCTAGTCACCATGGAATGAGTGTTGGACGGAACCAGCTGGGCTGCTTGGTGTGGAATTGCACTTGTTGATGCGTCAGGTTGGGGAGATTCAGGGCTGGCAGGGGCTGCTTGAGAAACTTGTTGACCTGTATCTGCAGAGAATGAGACAGATGGTGCAGGTGATGTGCATGTGATAACAGGATTAGTTTGCAAATTCGGGAGACATGTGGACATAGGGACACCTAATTGCTGAGGCAAAGACACAGATGAAGAATTATTGGAGTTTATATGTGAGACAGATTGTGTTGAGTAGGGAAAAAGGGTTTCATCGAAGACAACATGTCGCGAAATGTAAATTTTTCCTGTAGATAAATCTAAACACTTGTACCCTTGATGACAAAGACTATAACCAATAAAAATGCATGTTTTAGATCTAAAATTCAGTTTATTTTTGTTATATGGTCGTAAATTTGGCCAACAAGCGCAACCAAAAACCTTTAGAAAATGATAATCAGGGATTCGATTATAAAGAATTTCAAAGGGGGATTTGTTATGCAAAACAGGAGTAGGGAGACGATTGATGATATAAGTGGCTGTATGAAAAGCATCTTCCCAATAATTCATCGGCATATTTGAATGTGGTAATAGGCTAAGGCCTACTTCGACAATATGCCGATATTTCCGTTCAATTGACCCATTTTGTTGATGGGTATGTGGACAGGCTAGGTGGTGGTGAATACCATGACGTTGAAAATAGGTGTTGAGACGACGGTACTCACCACCCCAGTCTGATTGGATTGCTTTAATTTTACGGTCAAATTGTTTTTCCACATACGCCTGAAAATTTAAAAATACTTGTTCAACGTCAGATTTGAAGTGAATGGGAAACAACCACAAAAATTTTGAATAATCGTCAAGAAAACTAACATAGTATTTTGCACCGGATATGGACGCTGTTGCTGCAGGTCCCCACACATCGGTGAAGATTAAATCCAAAGGGTTTGAAGAAATAAACTTTGAAGAATTAAAAGGCAAATTATGGCTTTTTGCCATTTGACATTCAGGGCACACAGCATGTGTTTTCAATTTTTCCACAGGAAATGAGAGGATGGATAGGACTTGATTAACGATTGGACTAGAAGCATGACCGAGTCGACGATGCCAATCATGCGGCCGAACACTGGAAAATGCACGAGGGATGGTGGACAGGTGGGTGAACCGATAGAGTCCATCATGGAGATAGCCTCGATGAAGGACCTTCCCCAAGTAATCCTTCACAAGAAAATAAAAACCGTGAAACTCAAAATACGTTATTGTCAACACAAAATTGATGTACAGAAAGTAAATTCTGCTGTATTTCTGGAACAAGAAGGACTTGATTTAGTAAAAATGTAGAATGAGGAGTTGTAATTTTGGAAGACCCTATTTTGGAAATTTGCAAACCTTGCCCATTACCAACGTGCACACAGTCAGAACCAGTGTAGTCGTTTTTCTGCAGGTTCAAATCAGCAATGTTATTTGCAAGGTGATGTGTTGCTCCTGTGTCAGCAGTCCATGGTGTTTCTCCTGAATCTAGTCCATGACGTATTGCTACAAAGGCTTGTTTTGGTTGCTGTGGTGGTGATTCCTGGTAAGACATATCAAAACGAAAATAACACTTTTTAGCATTGTGTCCTGATTTACCACAGATTTGGCAAGTGGTGGGGAATTGATTGTTTCTGTTAGTGGAATGGAATCCACCACGATTTGGATTGCGCCCCCTATCACGAAAACCACCACGCCTTGGATAATTGTGCTGCCTTTGTGCCATGTTTGCAGAGAGTTGCTGGATATTGGGAGTGAGTTGATGGCGAGAAAGTCGGGCTTCTGTTGTCAGCAGAAGAGAGTAAATCTCTTCAAGAGTGATGCTGTCAATTCGTGCTGTTAATGAGGCAACAAAGCTGTCATACTCGTGATTGAGGCCTGCGAGTATGTAGGTGATGATATCATCATGGGTTAAAGGTTGCCCAGCAACAGCAAGCTCATCAGCAAGTCGTCTTATAAATTGGAAATATTCACTGGCTGTCTTGTTGCCTTTCATGGCAGTGGCCAGTTGGGTGCGTATTTGGATGATGCGTGCATGGGATCGTGAGGAGAAGGTTTCCTCTAAAGCATTCCAAATAGCCATGGATGTGGTGTAATTTACCACTTGAGCAAGCACTGACTCAGAGAGGGAAGTCATCAGTCTGCTTAGGATAATGTTATCTTGACGGATCCAATGTGTGTAGGCTGGATTTAATCTTTCAGAAACAGCAGCGGTTGTAGAGTCAGTGACCGAGATAAATTTCATTGGTTTAGGGATGGTTCCATCAAGATATCCAAATAGGTCTTGACCTTTGAGATATGGCACTAATTGTGCTTTCCAGAGGAGAAAGTTGTCATGGTTTAATTTCACCGTGACAATGGTTGACATGGAGATGACAGAAGGGTGGGATGTGGTAGTGTTTGAGGTGTTTGCGATGTTTGAGGAAGACATTTGTTAGACGTAGGTCGTTTATGGCTCTGATACCATGAAAACTTTGAGAATATAGAGGATAGAGAGAAAGATATATAAGCTTTATTTTCCTGTGTACTGTTTACAAACATAGTGTACTCTATATATAGCTTACAATTGTAATGTTCAAAACTCTCTATATTAATGTATAGGATCGTGTCTTCCTTAATTGTTGATCTGCAGAATTAAGTCACAATTGACTTTCCTTAGCTGACTCTGTTTTCCCTTTCCAGTCATGCTGATTCTACTCTTCCTTCGCTGATTGCTTTCCCTCAACATTCAATTGTTTATCTTCTCCTTTGATTGTATTTGATTGCTGATCATCCTCCTTGATTTCCATTATCTTTAGTTGATTCTCTACACATGGCAATCTCGCCTTCGTCACTTTCTGCTCCCTCCCCCCATCTCCCTCGGCTGCAGCCCCAGCCTCCATCTCTTCTCCTCGGCAGCGCACCTAACAGTCCAGCCGCCCCTTGAAGAAGAAGAAGACACCGACAACAGGTCTGAGATCTGAAGAGAATAAGATTGATTTTTGTGCTTGTTTGTTTGTTTGTTGTGTGCTGTTTGTTTATGTCCACAGGTCATTCCAACGACAAGTTTAATGGTCAGTTTAATTTTTTTCTCCTGGATCAATATATGTAGAAATGCCTTCAGCCGAGAAGAAGAGGTAAAATGCCTCCCGGGATGGCTCTCCCGTTGGAGAGTAGAAATTAACAAAAAGAGCCATATTTTTAAATATTTGGTTTTGGCTCCCGGGATAGCTCCTCCCGCTGGAGATGCCCTAATTAACTATTTGAAGAAATTAAACGTTCTACACAAAAATGATTTGAATGGAAAAAACAGTTTATTACAAGTCAAAGATCGAGAACACTTTAACAATGAAACAACACTATAGTTTTGAGATTTTTTTTTTCTTTAGAAAATAAATTTCTTAATCCCTTTCCTACAAAACACGTTCTATTCTACAACCTTTTTTAACCAAAACAACCAGGAATTAATCGGTTTTGATATCAAATCATGTAAAGTAGACTGAATGATAATATATTTTTCTATAAGTCAAAACTTTTAAACACCAAGAGTAACATAATTATAGAGAACTCTCAAAATACTTAATTTTATTTAATAGAAATAATACAAAAAAAATAGAACAAGGTAATAATACAAAATTATTTTTTCTTAAGAAAAAGATAAAACTAACTAAGAAAATACTTTTTTTTTCAAAAAACAAAAACATCATGAATTAAAACGCTCAACTATTTATTTTTCAGTTAAACCCCTAAACTATCAAATTTTTATATTGATACCCTTTCTTTGACATTCCTCACATAAATAAAACACGAGTTTACACATATTTGTTTACATTAAGTCAAATACACACATATTAAAAACACAAATAAAGGCGTTGATGTTTTACCGTGTCCCTAAACACAAATTATTGTGAATTGCAATAGTAAAATTACCATTTTACCGATCGGATCGAAAAATCTAGCCTGTGGAATCGGGAATATTTTGGATATTTTCAGGGCACATGCGTAGTATTTTCAGATTGTTTGGGATTTTCTGGTATTTTTTGTTTTAATTTGCACAATGAAACTATAATTTTACCCTTGGTAGCTGAAATAAAGATGAGGAACAATTGGGGGTAGTTTCGGTTTTCACATATTCATGTATAATGAAATTACACAAATACCCCCAGAAAAGACAAACACAAAGGCCTGGAGTTGGGGGCATTGTGGTACTTTCATGCCTAGTTTTTTTGTAGTTATCGATGGGTTCAGGGACATATAGATAATTCAGTATTTTATTATTATTTCTTTTCAGAATTATCTCACACATTAATATTTTTTTGTATTGGAAAAATATAATTCCGACCACGTTAAAACACAAATAAGTGGCTAGTATATATATAAAAGTTGTTCGAAAAATCAAGGAATGGAATCAACACGCCCAAACATCTAGTGCAGATCCGACATTCACAAGAGAGAACGAGGACGAATCAAGGGTATCAGAATGGTGCTCCCCAAGGTCATGTTTCTTTGCAATGAATTTTAATGTGGTGGGCCCAACGCTTTTCGAAATATGGAGAAGGCAAACACGTGAGACTTGGCATGGCCATGGAAACCGGAATGAAGGAGATCTAGCTAGCTAGTTCCTCGGTGAAAAAAGAAGAGAAGAAAAGAAAAACAGAAGACTCTCATCTATCTCTTCTGCTTGAAGCCACTAGCCAGGCCTTGTGGAGTGAAATATGCCGATATATATTTGACTTCCCATTACTCATGCTTTCGTGCTTTGTGTCAGCAACCCTTCCCTTGATAGATTGCTCGCAAATTAGTCAATTTTTAGGTCAGAGACTGACATTAATGCAGATGTGCCCAATCCGTGTTCCCTCTCAACATCGGCGGCAGATGTTCTTATGAACTGATCAAGGCCGAAATTTTTTACCCCTAGAACTGTGGTCATTTTCGATATTTCCAAGAGACGTGTATGGTATTTCCAAGAGACATGTATGGTATTTTTGATTTCTTTGCCCAGTAAAACTACTATTTTACTCCTGAGTGTTGACAAAAAGACACGAAATAGTGGTGGTGTGTTCAATTTTTCACATATTTGTGCACAGTGAAATGCAAACATAGCCCCCAAAAAAGACAAAAAAGAAGCCTGAAGCCAGGGGTAGTGTGGTACTTTCACCCATAGTTTTTTCGTGATTATCACTGCATTCAGGGGTGTATAGATAATTTATCATTTTTTTATTACTTCTTTTTCTGAAACATTATAGGCGTGTCGTACGAACGCGCCAACAATGTTTCACAAGCACGCGCCATTTAGGTGGCGCATGATGCATTGGTTGGCAGTGGAAATTGCCCTTCTCCTGTGTCATCTGGTGCGCTACCATGTCCTCTATCTCTCGGTGTTGCGTTTGTCGATAAATCACCGGTAAACAATTTTTAGTTTTTTCTCCCTTTTCTCGCTCCTGCCATCAGAAATTAAATGTAAGTCCTTCATGTGTTGTGATTGTTTTATTTTAGTCCCTGATCTTTTGATTTTGTTTTTATTCTTGATTTCTTCAATTGAAATTTTTGTGATTGTTTTTATTCCTAATCAAATTAAAATTTGATTTTGTTCAATTGTGCCCTTCATTGAAACTGATTATATATGTTGGGTTTTTCTTTAGTTCTTATTCTTTTGATTTTTTATTTTGATTTTTTTTGGTTCCTTTAATTTTTTCGATATGCATGTTTTCGTTACTTTTGATTTTGTCCTCCAATTGAAATTGGTCATATATGCTACTTTTCATTTCAATCCTCATTATTTTAATTTTACAATAAAATTACACTATAATTTTTTTTAAATGCCTTTATTTGTTTCGGTACCAAGGTTTTTGCTTGTTTCAATTTTGTCATTTGATTGAAATTATATATATATATATATATATATATATATATATATATATATATATATGGTGCTCATTCTTTGAATTTGTTATTTGGTATTAATTCCTTTTGTTTTTTTGGTCCTTCTTGGATGGTGTTTATTTTTTACCTGTATTTATGCACTTATGCTTTTAATTTGTGTTGTTTTATTTTTATTCAGTTCAATCTTGAAATTTTAATTTATATTAGTGATCATTTTAAAATTAATATTTCTTCTTTTTTGCCTTTGTTCTTCTTTTTTTGTTTCCTGTTATTTTTATTTGTTTTTCAGGACATATGATTTTATGATTTCATTGTTTGCGCAATAATAATAATAATTTTAGCTATTTTTTTATTTTTTTGTAAAAATGTTTTATTTTATTTTATTTTTTGGGACAATTTAATGTTTTTAATTGTTTGGGAAATAAATACAATGCCACTAGCCAGCCACCACAACAGCAGCCCCCCACACCTTCTCCTCCATCTCCTCCCCGTGAGCCGTCCCTCTCCTTCTCCCATAGCAACTGTCAACCAACCCCTCTCTTTCCTGTTTGTTTCCTCACTCTTTCTCCAGCCACAACAGCACCCCTCACGGCCTCACTCTCTCCTCTTCTTTTCTCCATGCCGACAAGACTCAACCACAACCCATCCCTCGCTAGCTGCACTGTTAGCCACCAGCAGTCCCCCACGGTCTCACTCCCTTGCTCCTCCGCGTCCATCTTACTCACCAGACTACAACCACAACCAACCACCCTCCGTCTTCATATCCTTCCCCAGCGTCTAACGACAGTATCAACCATGCACCCATGGCAACACAACCCATCATCAGCCAACAGATCGGCCAAAACATCAGCTAGGTGGCGACTCCTCAACTCCCTTGCAAGACAAAACCCTCCCAGGACGACGTGCGACAGAATGGCGACTCCACCGGGGGTGATATTTTTCAGAAAAAATATTGGACTTAGCTTTGATTATTTTGATGTGTTTTTATTTGTTTTGATATGTTTGAATTTTTACATGTGTTTATTTGTAGTTATGTTTTCACATTTTTTATTTTGTTCATATGTATATATGTCCATGCATTGTTAATTTATCTGAGTTACATTCTGGTGGTTTGCCAATTTAAGTTAAATGGAGGACTAGCAGCTTACCTTATGACTTAAGTCAAGGTTTAAGTTTGTGTAAACCCCAACACTTCGCTGAGTGCTTAGACTGATAGTGATTGATATATGTACCATCCTATTACCTGCTGAGCCCCCATATTGCCTTCACAAAGGTGATCACTGGGACAGCAAGAGACCCTGTTTAGAGATCAAAGTAGCAAACTCACCATTTGTTTTCCAAAATTTAGAACCAATCGTTAGGTTGTTTTGGCATTAAGGCAAACCCTACTCGAAACATCTTGAATTCAAGACTTATGGATGACACAGTGGTCGTCACTTAAGAAATTTTCATTATAGAGTTTAAGCAAAAATCAAAATTTTTGTTTATCATGCAATTGTTACGACCACATGTCACTCCTTGAAGGGCGAGCCTGTCAAGAAAAACCAAAAAAAAATGCATATACATTTCAACATGCATTCCCACAGTTTGAAATAGAGGTCCCTCAATCTGTCATCCTCCAAAGGGTCAAGAGTCGTTGACATTTGATATTGCTGAGAAGAATTCTCACCGGTACAGAAACATCATTCGTGTTTTTCTACAAGCCAACAATAAAGTTCTCTGCTCTCCAATGAAATCAGTTGGGACATATGCTCAGATATCATCTGCACAGTGTTAATACATTCATCAATGGAGATTGTGGAAAATTCAGATGTTTTTTTAAGGAGTGCGGGTAGTTCATATATGAATCCATTTTCAGAAAGCAAGCATCAGTCAAAGAAGTTGTCAATCCACTTATGTATCAGTTGATTTCTCTCCTGATCATGTGGAGTTGTTGCGGCATTAACAAATCAAGGAGTGTCATGCCACCACGCACAGAAGACCATGTTATTTTGCGTACAATTCTGTCTTTTAAAGCGAAGATAAAATATACTGAGTGTGAAAAAATAATATGGTATTGTTGAATCTGTTCTAGTGTCTAAGAGGTCAAAGCATGTGCATTGCAAGATTACATTGCTCGACAAAGTGAAATTGTTGCAAAAAGAGTCTTTTCATCGTATGATGAAATTGTTCATGATTTGCGCACTTTGGTGGTTGTCTAGAGTGCTTCCTAGCTCGATTCATTTTTTATGTCCTATGAGGAGCGCGGTGGAGCAAAATATTGAAAATTTTATGCCTTCCTTATGCAACATAATATAGATGAGAGAGATGAATAGTTGCAAGAATTTCAGTAATCAAGTATGGAAGTTAATTGGCAAAAGGCAAGTCAAGTTTTGTGGAGGATGTTATCATCGATGATGTCAGCAATAAAATGAGAAGGTACAAGACATAAATGATTGTTTGAAAAGTCTGAGAAAAGTGTCACGTCGTCAATAATTTTCTTATGGAATCTCTTCGGCTATCACTTTGTTTTGGGGCTAAATTGTCATTTCATTGAAGCATGTGTTTTTCTTATGTTTTTGTGTTTTTGAAATCAAGAGATGTTTAATATTCTTATTTTTGACAAAATATTTTGATCAAACTCCAACATGCAGAATTTAAAGCTTATCATTCCTAAAAATTAGAAGTATTCTGATTGCAGAATTGACCCAACTTTTGTTAAATGACATGGTAACCAATATCAAGTGACCAAACAATTTTTTGAGCCCATACACCGAGTTTTGAACCACAATATAGAAATGAGTTTTATCAGTATGCATATTGACATGTAATGGATTTGGTAGTTATAGACCTGTGAATCATGACTCTTGCACGTCCAAATCATTACATTGGACGAGGTCAAACTTTATCAGTTATAACCAACATTGCTTGAAATGACAAAAGGCCATCTTTGTTTATTCCCTTCACTATTCTTGAAGCATATACCCCTTGTTAATCCCTATTTGAGCTTGCTATAATATTTCTTTGAAAAAACCCGACATGGATCACACCCTCACACTGGGGGCAAATAAGAGATTTGTAATTTGGGAAGACAATGACAACATTAGAATCAACAGAAAACGGGATGCTAAGAACAAAAACCCAACATTGGAGAACAAGTAAATTGAGAGAAGACACGACAAAAATCAAAAGTCGATGTTAAGGACAAGTTCAGAAAAAAAAAGAAAAAAAGAAGAAAAAAGAGAGTATTGAACTATACCATGTCCGTTGGTATCTGTGGTCGAACCTCATGTGGGAAGAAAAGTTATTGAGATTATTGAGTCTTCAAGATAGGTTATCCATCAAATGAAGATCTTGCAGAATTGTTTTATTAGATTATATTAAATGCGATGAAAGATGGAATAACATTAGATGACAGATGATGGTTTGAGTTTTTGTATTTCTCTCTAAGTTTGAAATTGTCAATGAAAGGAATGACATGGTTATGGAGCTTCTTAGAGCATTGGTTGATTGATAAAAAATCACGTTAAGATGATTAACGTATTTTTATTTCTTCTACAAACACAACAAGAGAAAGAGAGTTAATGACTAGATGATAGTGATCCTAGGTCTTTGAAACCCTTAAACACCTTTTTGAGCCTATGAATGTCCTTTCTTTTATAGCCATGAACCATAACCTCATTACATGTTTCTAAAAGTCCTTCTTGATCAAGTAAGAAATTTTAACTGATAAGTGGCCATCTCAAAATTGTTAGACTTTTTTCCATAAGGGTTATAATTTCACAAACTATGTTACGAGTTGTTATGCATATTGATAAAGTAAGTGCTGGAAAATGAGACAAATTTTCAATTGAACCTCGAGTCTTTACTCGACACTCTAATCTTTTGAAAACCACAAATTATCACCTCATCATGTACCATCAAATGACATACCCCAAAATCAGAGATTATAATTGAAACACATAAAAAACCCAAAAAAAATGATTTCAATCTCACAATGGGTCAATTATTGTTTACAAAATACAAGATAATTACAGGTCTACATGCATTAAATATCGTGTGTTGAATATTTGATCAAATGAATTTGATTTTCAACAAATGACATCTCTTTCATTTTATTTCAAGGATTAGACTTTGGATGCACATGATCTTTGAAATTGGTGACTTAATTTCAGAACAAAAAAGATTTACAAATAAAGAAAACATTGAGTGGATTTGCAGAATCCTTGACATTAACAGTTCTTGATTATCATTGGAAAGCCCAGCAGTTAGAGGCCACAAGGTAGATCTTGCAAACAATTTCACATCAGCTTGGGGGCAAGGAAACACAACAAATAATGATTCAATGCAATTCATCAGATTTATAGCAACAACAAATTTGTTTTGGTGATAAACAAATGAAGGGCATCTTCAAATTCTAAAATATCGACTTACCCGCGGATTTGGTTGTCTCAAAAAAAAAAGAAGATGGTATCACATGGTTGAAGAGTGTATGTGCCACCAAGACTAATTGTGAGATAATCTATTTTGAATTCCGTCGATTCAAACTTCATTTCACTACATGAATGTAGGTGATGTAAAGAAAGATGTTATCTTTGAGTTGCATTTTGATAAATGTTAAAGATGATGCATGCCACCAAGATTGACTGGGGAATAATTTGTTTTAAAGCCTATTGACTTAAGGTTCAGTTCACTGCATGAATATAGGAGACAGAGAAAACCTCGTTAATGACAATGTTATAATTCTTTGCATGGACTAAGAAGAATTTGTTCAGAAGAAATTGAGTCTACAACAAAGAGTTTCAGATTGCATGACCGAACAGTTGAAACAATTCAAAGCGCAATTCATCGCATGATTATGGGTGATGATAACATGACATCTCTTCTCACGAGCTGAGAGGAATTTATTGTGGATAACATTGAGCATGCAATGATGAGTTTTGGATGCATTTCTGGATGACTTGATAATTCTTAAGGTTGATTATGATGATTTGACAATTAAAGATGAGGTCAACATTAGCAAGCTTTGCAATGATTCGTAGCAGAACACACAAATCAAAGAATTGTTGTTGAGAGAATCCAAGAAAATGGATGACTTGTTACAATCCTTCATGATGAATCAAGCAACACCACACTTAGGGGCAAGGTCAGACTTGATAAACAATGAAAGCAGAAATCATCGCAGATAGCCCAAATCAAGCAATGCGCTTACGTTGAGTGGATGAACGATATATGACAAACTTCAATGAGCCATCTAATCAGAGAAGCCAACAAAGCTTTTGAGATTAAGCAAAGGCATCCTATGACAATGGAGCATCAGAGAAAGGGGACCTATATTTCTCAAGTAAGTATACATGCATCATCATGTATTGCATCCCCATCTTCACCAATTTCATCCGGGTAGGTCACCCGTCATAATGAGACCCCATCTTCCATCCGGGTAGGTCACCTGTTATAATGAGACCCTCTTCACCATCTTTCATCCAGGTAGGTCATCTATAATAATAAGACCCTCTTCACTATCTTCCATCCGGGTAGATCACCTGTCATAATGAGACCCTCTCCATCTTCAATCCATAGATCACCCATAATAATGAGACCCTCTTTACCATCTTCCATCTGGGTAGGTCACCTGTTATAATGAGACCTTCTTCTCCATCTTCCATCCGGGTAAGTCACTCGTTATAATGAGACCCTCATCACCAATTTCACTTGGGTAGGCCTCTGTTACTACCCAATTTTTGACCCACCTATTTTTATGTTTTGCAAAAAAAACAAAAAATATCAAAAAAAGACAAAAATCCAAAAATATCTTAGTACAAGGGCAAAATATCAACAAATTGAGAGTTTAACGATCAATTGAGGGTAAAATTGCACAAATCAAAAGCCAAGGACCAAGTTCAAAAAGGCGCGCAAGGTTAAGGATGCTTTTGAAATTTTGGCTAAAAAATCTATAAATAGAGTTGGTGAGAGCCAAAAGAAAGGGACCAAACTTTTCCTCTCAAGGGCTGCAGCCGCCAACCCCTTTGGAGGCCGTTGCAGCCGCCTCCCCCCATTTTCTCTCTTCCTTTCTCCCTCACTCTCCTTTCCCTCTGGCCAGCCACCACAGCAATAGCCCCCCACACCTTCTCCTCCATCTCCTACCCATGAGCCGTCCCTCTCCTTCTCCCATAGCATCAATCAGCCAACCCCTCCCTTTCCTGTTCGTTTCCTCACTCTTTCTCCAGCCACGACAGCATCCCTCACGACCTCACTATCTCCTCTTCTTTTCTCCTCGCTGGCAAGCCTCTCAGCTGTCGCACGTCGCCGCGCGGTGTCCCGGGAGGGTTTCTAGGCTCTCACAATGGAGTTAAGGAGAGTCGCCACCTGGTTGTTGAGGGTCGCTAGGAAAACCCGATTTGCACTGGTTTGATAAGAGATTCAAAGGTAGGGACTGTTTGCATAAAGGGAAGGTATTAGCACCCCTAGTACGTTTTACCTGAGGTAAGCTGCATTGTCTATCTTGATGTGATTTTGAATGCTTCAACAGGTTGTATTTATTCACATAAAAAATATTCCAATTTGAAAAGAAAATCGATCACTACTCAAAATAATCCTGTGAATTTTATTGATTATTTCTAGATATACAAATGCTAGCCTACTTGTAGTTTCTTCATTTACCACCTGAAATTAGCCATTAATCCTCATGAATTAATTTCGCGATTGATCGATCCATAAAAGAAAATGACTACCGCTTAGAATAATCCTGACAATTTTGGTTGTTATTCCTGAATATGTAAATGTTAGCCTACGTGTAAATCCGACAATTACTACCTAAAATCAACCGTTAATTCTCATGAATTAATTTCGCAATTTGCTTTAATATTAGTCAATTTTTCAAGATTTAATAAACTTGTTATTAAATCTAAGATAAATTTTCAGAAAACGCTTTGGCTGTGTGCGAAGGAAACACATTTTTTTATTTCACTTTATATTTTTTTTAACAAAACAAAATAATAAATTGAATAAATTAAACACAACAAAACACAACACAACACTGCACAATACTCACACACACACACACACACATTTTTCTTTTTCATTTCTTTTTCATCACCTTTTATAAGTAAAATACAACTCACACACATTATCTTTTTGCATTTTTTTATCATTACATTTCACAAATAACAATTAAACAACAACATAAATTCAAATAAACACATAAACATAAAAGGAAAATTACATAAAAGGCCTTAGGGGGCAGTTCTGGAATAGTGGCAGCAAGAGGAGGACTGGGGGTGCGTTTGCCCACGTGCCGCCACAGGAGGACAGGAAACGGGGGGGTTTGCCTCTTCCCTTCCTTCTCTCGCCGGCGATGGCCTTCAACGCGACTTGCAAAGCACAAAAAATACACAAACAGACACACAAAGGCAGCTGGGTCATCCTTCCTTCAGATCGGAGATCTATTCTTCTCGGCCCATTTTTCTTCTTTCACTTTCGCCGGCAAGGGTGCTCCCCGATGACCTGCAAACAAAACAAAAACCGCACAAACACAAGGAAAATCAGTCAGTTCTGTCCTTCATATCTTGGCTCTTTCTCGGCGACGTATTCTTCTTCTTCTCGGATCTGCTCTTCTTCAATCTATTCTTCCTCTTCTAGGTGGCCGGAGCTTAGATTTGACAGGGAGAGAGGGTGTTGTGGAGGTTGAGTGAGACCGTGGAGGTTGCTGTGGTGGCTTTGTTTCCGTCCGAGCGAGGGAGATGGTCTGCTGGGGGAAAGGGCTGACATCTGAGGAAGAGAGAAGAGCGAGGAAAGGAGTGTGTGGCTGACTGTGGTGGCTGTTGAGTAGGAGAGGAAATGGTGGCTGGCCGGCGCAGGAGAGAAAAGGGAGTGGACGGGGCTACTGCTGTGGGTTGAATTGAGTGGGATGGTGGCTGACCTGAGTTGCAGAAGAGAGGCAGGCTGGTCAGAGGAGAGAGTGAGAGGGAAAAGAAGTGGGGTTGACAACACACCTGAAAATGGCAGAGGAAGGGCTGTGTGTGGGGGGCTGGCCGGAGAAAGAAAAAGGAAAAAGGGAAATGGAAAACGGGGAAGATGGAAATGGGGACGGGCTGCAACTGCTGCCCAGATGGGGGCGGCGACTGCAGCCCTTTGGAGAAGAAAGAGATGGGTTTCGGGTTTTTTAGGGTTTTGGGGGGGGGTGTAATTTTTTTTGGTCCTCTCAATTGTGGCTGATACCTCTCGATTTATAGAGCTTTGTTATAGTGAAAATTTTAAAATCAGCCTTCAGCTTGCACGCTTTTTTTAATTTGATCCTTGATTTTTTATTTGTGCGATTTGACCCTCAATTACCGTTAAACTCTCAATTTGTTCAATTTTGCCCCTCTAACAAGATATTTTTGGAGTTTTATCATTTTGATATATTTTTTTTATTTTTTCCGAAACATAAATATAAGTGGGTCAAAAATTGGGTAGCAACATCAGCCACGATCCATCCCTCGCCAGTTGCACCATCAGCCACCAGCAGCCCCCCACGGTCCTGCTCCCCTACTCCTTCGTTTCCCTCTTCCTCACCAGACAACATCCATAACCAACCACCCTCCCTCTTCCTCTCCTTCCCCAGCCTCCGACGATAGCCTCGACCATGCACCCACGACAACACAACCCATCACCAGCCAACAGATTGGCCACCACATCAGCCTCCACGGCAGCCTAGCTGCCTCTTGAAGAGGAGTAAAAAGAAGCAGAGGGAGAAAAAATTGAAGAACACACTGAGAAGAACAGACCCTAGATTTGAAGAAGAGAAAAATGAAATTGATGCTTGTTGTGGGATTTGATTTTGAGATGTTTTGCTTGTTACCTCTTGTGTGTTCGCCTTTGTTTTGCAGGTTGTTGTGAAGGCCACCACCAACGAGAGAGAAAGGAAAGAAGAAGATTTGCGCTTCCCCTGTTCTCCTACTCCGCCTATAGTGACACATAAAAGACCGCCAGTGATGGTGGCGCGTGAGTTGACGCGCCACCAGTCTCTTACTGCTGCTGCCACTGTTCCAGAACTGTCCTTGAGGTCTTTTTTATATTTTTTTATGTTTATGTGTTTATTCTAATTTTTATTGTGTTTTATTATTATTTGTAAAATGTAATGAAAAAGAGAATGTGTGCGTGTTGTATTTTATTTGTAAAATATAATGAAAAAAATGAAAAAGATAATATGTGTGTGTTGTATTTTATTCGTTCGTTTATTTATGTTGTTTTAGTAAGAAAAAAAGAATAAAAAACTATAAAAAATGTGTTTTATTTGCATACAGCCAAAGTGTTTTCCTAAAATTTATCTTAGATTTAATAACAAGTTTATTAAATCTTGAGAATTTGGCTTATATTGACATAAATTGTGAAATTAATTCATGAGGATTAATGGTTAAATCCAGATAGTAAATGTCAAACCAACAAGTAGGCTAGCATTTAAATATCTAGAAATAACCAAAATAATTCACAGGATTATTCTGAGCGAGGACCGATTCTTTTTTTATCAGAACATTTTTTACGAGGCATAAAATTGTAGAAAACTCTTTCACTCATCAACGATAGATGAACCGCCACGGCTACAACATCCATGAATTGATGTGTTGAACTACCCATCACATGTTCATAATAGGGTATACTCAAAGTGTTGGCGAATAATGTCACCATCTCTTTATCCAGAAGCAGGGGATGTACCTATGTAGCAATATCTCTCCATCTCTAAGCATATTCCCTTATGCTTTCTTTGTCCTTCTTCTCTAGGTTGGACAAACATGTTCTGTCGGGAGCAATGTCCATCTTGTACTGATATTGCTTGTTGAAAGCATTTACTAGATTTTTCCAACTATGGATCCTGGTGTTGTCTAGTCTCATGTACCAATTCAATGCTGCCGCACTAAAACTATCTTGGAAAAAATGCATCAATAATTTTTCATCCTACACTACTACCATTTTGTTTCATTATGATTTTAGGTGAGTGATAGGGCATTGTGTTCCAGTGTATTTGATAAATTCAAGAACACGAAATTTCTTTGGTACTATAACATTTGGGACTAGACACATTTCTGCGGCTTATACTAGGTCATATAAGTTTACCCCTTTAATGGCCCTTATCCTGGCTTCCAGCGTCGCCATCTTATCTTGGTCGAGACCCCCTGATGCTTCTATAACCATTGGGGTTGTCGCAGGTGTCATAACCCAAAAATGGGTTATTACCCCAATTCTATCCAAAATAAAACAAAAATAAAATAAAAGAGTCGGTGTCGGCAGAAAAATCAAGGTGGAAAATTTAAACATTTTCGAGAGCCCAATTGTTCCTCTTTTATGTCCCCAAAATAAATGAAAATGCAAATTTAAGGCAAAAATATTTTATTATTGGATAAATCTGTGTAAAAATTAAGTCAAAAGGCATAATTGTAATTTTTGGGTCGATTTGATTTAATCGTCGACCAATTTAAAGTGTAATTATGTTTGAGAATTAATTTAGGGTCCAATTGAAAGATATAATTAAGTGTAAGGACTTAATTATATTTTTAATTGCTCACATCCAATTAATTAATGGCTTAATCGATGAAAAATCAAGTTCTTGAGCTCAATTCGTGTTTAATTGAGAAGATTGGAATTTTTGACGACCGAATTGAATTTTCCAAGCTAATTGTGCGAAGTCAGGGGTAAAATTGAAAATGATTAAGAGTTTAATGGTCAATTGAGGGTTAAATTGCACAATTCAAAAACCAAGGACCAAAATAAAAAATGCGCATAAATCTATGGTTGTTGTTGAAATTTTGACAGGGATACAATTGCACAATATTATAAGTTTAAAACCAATTACGGGTGCGATTGAACAAATTAAAAATTGAGGGACAAAATTGTATTTTTACCCTCTCCCAAAATCATCACAAACATGATTGCACTATTCAGTCACTTGAATAGTGTAGGCACGCCAACTGTAGGTGAAGAGGCAACCCATCGCTGCACGTAATGGGCATCCGAATGGTTGTCTCCTACCTATAAATACATGCATGCATGAGGAAAGACGGGAGGAGGTGACCAGAGAAGAGGGGAAAAGGCAGAGAAAAATTTACAGAGAGGAGAAATATTTACATAATGAAGGGAGAAGGAGAGTTAGTACACAAACAAACGGGGAGAGCAAAGATTTACAGCCACCCTTCATCTTCCCCAACTTCGGCGACAGCAACACCAGCCACCAAGGGCATCCCACGGTAGACAACGACAACCCCTCCTTCTCTCTCCCCAGTAGCAACATTTCTCTCTCTCTCTCTACAGCACCAGCGAATCACTCTCCCCTCTAAGAAGCCAACCGACCACTTTCATCATCCCCCTCAACACCGTCGGTCTCTCCTCCACGCCAGTAGCTCCGCAACACGTCCAACTCTTCCTTCCCAGCTCTGGCGACGAACGACAACAGCTCCATCTCAAACCAGCAGCAGCTTCCAATGTCCACTCTGGCCACCATTTGCCACCATGACAGGAAGAACCGCCTCGGTCTCCTCTACCCAACAGTATTGACAGGTACACTATTCGTCACCCTCCAAAAGCTCCCCTTTTACTGTTCATCATCTCCTCGCTGCATGTAAACAACAAAGAGAGGTGGCTGGGCCAGGCTGTGGGCTGGACTGTATATCCGGCCCAATCATCTAGACTAGGGCCCAGTCCATAGTAATGTGGGCTTCTAGCCCACACAAATCAGAGGCTAGTCCAAGCAAGATGGACTCACAGCCCCCAAACTATGGGCCTCTCGGACCATCAGGGCTGGGCAGGCAGTCCACTCACCAAAAAAAATTACAATTAAATTGCTTTATCTATTAGGGTGTAAGATTACATTGTAAAGTACATCCATAGATAAAAAAAAGGTTTTTAGCTACGGTGTAAAATTACATTGTAAAGTACATCCGTAGATAAGAAAAAAGTTTCTTAACTATGGTGTAAAATTATATTGTAAAGTACATCCGTATATAAGAAAAAAAGGTTTTTTAATTGCGGTGTAAAACAATTTGTAAAGTACACCCGCAAACAAAAAAAATTGTTTTTGAAAATGCTGTGTAAAAAAAAATTCAAACTTAGAAAAACAATCAAACAACAATGTAGCTCCCTTTAGGTAGGGTGCAGTGGTGGTGACGTGTCTTTCCCTTGTACAACAAATTTCCTTACCCAGACTCTCATAGACCATTAGGTTCCTAGTGACCTTAATACTAGGTGGCGACTTCTGATAATTATAGTCATAATTTTTACGACAATAAAACACCCCTCATTTCACCGCGTGCTTTTGTCTTACTAATCCAAAAAAAAAACATCGTCGTGACAAATGAAATACCTTGGACTTTACTCAAGCCATGTTCAATAAACTAAATTTTACTTTATTGAATCAACTAGGAAAAAAACATATTCTAAAAGTTGTTGAACTAGAAATTGACCAGTTGTTTCACGTGGTCCCATATTCATGTAATTTTTAGAACTTGATGGTTAATAAAGTACATGGAGAATCTACATTCATGATTACCTTTCCAAGTAGAATATTACATATTCAATATATAGCATATTTTTGGTAATGCGTTGTTGTTATGGTTTAGGTTAAAAAACACAGTTTCATGAAAAATATTTTCGGATGCTGTTCATAATTGAAATTGAAGTGTTTGGTTAAAGCTGTGATTGAGTTTGAGGTCTAATGAAAAGCAGTTTCTTGTGTTTGGTTACCATGTTTTTCATATTGCTGTCAACTTGTAAAATTACTTTAAAGGACACACACACATAGATATATACATATATACATATATATATATATATATATTGTTTATTAAATATTGTAGATTTAATAATCATGATAATAAAATCTAATTAATAATCAAGTAAATTAGACACTATTTTTTATTCTCCCATCAAACTATTTACAATTCCATCACGAATTAAATCCATACATAAAGGCCACTACAATCCCTAGCTATTTGATCGAGGAACAACATTTGGTAAAATATCATTAGAAACAACATTTGTGATCCATACTGAGTTTCAGGATCTCTATCTACATGTTGTAGAGATATAAATTCAAGGCCAAATCCAGGTGCAAGTTTCTGAATTTCATTCAGGACTTCGCTGATCTTCTCAACTTTCTAATCCATAATTAATAAAAAAGAACAAGGTTGTGAAGTGAATCGAAGTCACGCGTATTTCTCCTTCATCAAGGCTAATGTCTATCTACACATTTTTAAAAAAAATATGATTTTATATATTTAAAAAAAAATCAGATTAGGCCTGACCTAACTAACTGGGTTGGCCTAGCCAAGTTGGGCTAAAAGGCACAACTCTCCTAGACTTGGGCTGGGCCGAGTGTAGGTCGCGCCTAAGAGTTAAAAAAAACAAGATGTTGCATTGTTCACGTGTTATGTAAACAATATCAAAGTGGTCGGGCAATAGTAACGAAAGGCTCATCTGCCGATGCCGCCGCGTAGAGGAGGCCAAGGTGGTTCTTCCTGTGGTGGTGGTGTCAGAAATGGTGGTTGGGAGAAGCATTGGAATGTTATTGTTAATGTTGTTGCTTGATGTCAGAGTTGTGGGAGAAGACTGCATTGGTGCGGGGGCTATTGGTGAAGAGGAGATGTTATCTGTGTCGAAGGATTAGTTACTAGTGCTCATTGGTGATTACTGCTGCTGGAGGAGAGAGAGGGCTACCGGTGGTCCTGCCAGCGCCAAGGTGGCTTTTGGTCGGTGGTTATGTTGGTGCTAGCACCGAGAGTGATGGAAGGGTTGATGAAAAGCACGAAACTACATCCATGGCTGCTTTGTTACCCGTCATGGTTGAAAATTATGATGAGTAATAGTGTGTTTTGTGCGAAAAGCATCTAAATGATGCTTTTTGTACGCTGCAGTTCAACCGTAGTACAAACTGTGGTCCATTCTTTTACCAAATAGTTTGGCTTTGCGGTGAACCTCAGCTACAGAAGCCACCGCATAGCAAAACACCAACAAAATATCTTTAAGTGGATATGAAGCCAACTAACAAACAACTCTAAAGACCTTTTTTTTAAAACTTCTTGTACTTGCCACTAGAAATCCATCACTGGTGAGTAATGCACTCTCATGCGATAACTATCAGCTACAACTTTAAAAAATATTACTTGGGATTTGTTTTCTTGACCAACTCATAAATCTTCTACAAGTAATATATCACATATTTATGTTCAAAGCTTAGTCAATATAAGAAACAAGTGCTAACTCAAGCGCTCTGAAAAGGTTTTATCAACGGATAATCTTCAAATGTCATTGTGGCAATGTTATAGGTGGTATAATTTTGATATATTTTTTTGGATTCGAGGAAACTTCATCCCCCGGAAAGCACACTTTGTGGGCCCAAGTGAGCAAGTAAAACCCTGGTTGTCCTAGGCTCTTACAAGAGGTGCATATCCTGACTCAAACTCAAGATCTGCTGTGCAGATCTTCAATCTTTTATCATCACGTCATGCCTCTTGAAGACCTAAATTTGATACATGTTATATGCAAACCTAGTTTTTGACAATGTCATTATGAAGACCTCCTAGGTTGATATGATTGAGAATGATATAGGTGGAAAAGATGAGAATTCTTGTACTTTATTAGTAAAAGAGGGGGAATAAGAGTTGTTACCTAATATTATGGTCATTAAAAAATATGATAAATTGTGAGGGTTTGAGTAGGGTAACTAATTATGTATAGAGAAAACATATCATCCCTAGTACATATTACATTAGGTGATCTGCATTGTTTGTTTATTTATATAAAATAATATATTGTTATGTTTTTCAATCGTTGGTTAGTCTATAATTTTTAAAAAAGTCATTATCAGTAAAGATATCCTTATCTTATTAGATCAAAAACTTCACCGTTCTAATGTCAATATTAAAAAAGAACCATCTTTTTATTTAATATTAGAAATACATCTTATTTATAAGTTTATAATCCCAAATACTAATAGAAATATTTTCATCGGTAAAACAATTAATTTTAGTGATGATATATAAATTAAAATTACTACTTTATTTTATAAAGCAATATTATAACATTCACAAAATTGTTTTTTTTCTTAAAGTTAAATAAGGTTATAATACTTATATACACGTAAATCATTTTAATAGAAATTATTAACAAAATAAATAATTTTGAAATAAAGTTACACATTTTGGCATTGTGAAATTGAAGAAAAAAATAATGAAGGGATTTTAATTAGATCTTTTTGATAATAAGCATTAAATTTTTAATTAGAAAAAAAAATTCCATAATAAGCACCTATATTTTATCTTATAATTATAAGACCTACTTTTCTTTTAAAATTATATTAAATTTTCTATCATAAAAAAACACACTACAAAAAAGGGTCAACAACAACGGATCAATGTGTTGCTGTTTATAAAGGAATTCGTTGCTAACAAATATTAGCAATGGTATATGCATCAGAAACTATCCAATACAAATTTGTTGTTGCAAATTTATCTGCAACAGATTTGCAACGGAATTTCCATTGCTGAGGAATAATTAGCAACACAATTTTCATTGTTGCGCTTTGGTCATCCAAGGCCTCAATCCAAGTAACCATGGCATCAACAAGCTTATCAAAGTAAGGATCAACCTTTCCAAGCTTTTCTTTAACCTGCTTGGACAGTTCATTGTAGCACTTTTGAACAGAAGGGAATGATCTCCTTCTTTAACCTACTAGAAGATACCTTAATACTCCTTTAGGTTCACAAATAGGTTGCTAGCCTTACTGTGATAGATATATGGAAAAACAATCTTCACTCCTAGTCCCAGATGATAACAGATAACTTGAAAACAGTGACCAATTAAGCAAAGACAAGTTTGGGACCACAATAGATTTTTGTGAAAGATCAGTATATGACAACTATGTTAGGAAATATAAAATAAACATATATAATCAATTCAGATAGAAAATAATAATTCAATTCAATTAAAACAGAAAACTAAGCAACCAAACAATGAAGAAACCCTTGCTAAATATTTACAGGCACATTAACCCAAGCAATGAACTTAATCTTCTGCAATATTTTTATGCTTCTAATAATCTTCGAGATTCAAGTTTCCATGTATATTTACTGGCATAAATTACTTGTAAAAATCCATAATTTCAAACCAGAAAACAGAAGACTCGAAAATTAACACCAATACCCAAATATATACCAAGACCAAAATTGGCAACAAAATCTAATCCATTAACATTCATAATCAAAACCCATCTGCCAAAACACTTAACAATTACAAATGCAAACAGATCCAGCAACATTAGAAACATAAACAGTGACATGGAGAACATGGAAATCGAGACCATACCGTGAGTGTACACATATCACTCATACATTGCTTCAAGATAAAAACTATTAAAAGTAATTCTGCTTCAAAACATTACCAATAACAACATCCCAAAGTATTTCAAATTTTATTTGTAAAATATGCTCAAATATTTTTTTGTATATTTAGTTCTTATGCAAGGAATAAATTATTTTTGTTATCAGTACCAGTACTTATGATCTCACAAAGATCTTAAGTAAAAAGAAAACCAAACCTTCCATCACAATCCCAGAGTTACATTCTGAGATTAAAACCCTCAAAACTGAACTACAAACCCTGAAACAAACCCAACAAAAAGACTCTGCCATCCTACAAAGCCTTCTGTCCAAAATCGAGAACCAGCAAGACACTGATTCCAACCCAGAAAACACCGACCCTGATTTACATGCATTACATGATACAAACATTGATCAAATAGATACTGCATTTCTAGATGTACTATCCCAGATCTCATCCAAAAAATACATTGTCAAAATATCATTAGTTTTTTTTGATGATTTCAAACTTGATACTATTGCCTTATTTGACACAGGTGCAGATTTAAACTGCATTAAAGAAGGCATAGTCCCTAAGCATTTTTTACAAAGTACAACTGAAAAATTATCAGCTGCAAATATTTCCAAGTTTAATATTGCAGGTAAAACATAGGCTTCTGTGTTAAACAATGGCATTTCAGTTACATCATTTTTTATTGTTACAAAGGATATAAATCATACCATCATTCTAGGTACTCCATTCATTGATCTGCTTACTCCGTACAAAGCACGTCATGACTGCATTACATCCAAAATCAATGGCAGAAAGCTTAAGTTTCCATTCTTAGAACAGTCTAAGATTAGGAATTTAAACTTGATCAAGGCATGTTCCATACATACATACCATATAAATGCTCTCATACATGGCAAGACATATCATTTACATGATTTACAAAACCATGTTTCGTCCTACCGCATTGACAAACAATTGCAAGATTCTTCTTTGAAGAAAAAGATTGCAGATTTCCAGAGTAAGATTGAACAAGAACTTTGTTCAGACTTACCAACTACTTTCTGGAAAAGAAAACAACATGTTGTTGATCTTCCATATGAAGATACTTTTTCAGAAAAGAAAATACCTACAAAAGCCAGACCTATTCAAATGAATGCTAAGTTAGAACAGCATTGTACAAAAGAGATTCACGATCTCGAGTCCAAAGGTCTAATTACAAAGTCCAGATCACCATGCTCATGTGCCGCATTTTATGTGAATAAAAACTCTGAAATTGAGAGAGGCACGCCGAGGCTAGTGATCAATTACAAACCCCTGAACTCCACCCTCAAGTGGATCAGGTATCCAATTCCAAACAAAAAAGATTTATTGCAAAAATTACATTCTACATTTATCTTTTCAAAGTTCGATATGAAGCCCGATTTCTGGCAAATCCAGATTGACCCCAAGGACCGATACAAAACTGCATTTACTGTTCCTTTCGGCCAGTACGAATGGAATGTCATGCCTTTTGGCTTAAAGAATGCACCATCTGAATTCCAAAGAATTATGAATGACATTTTCAATCCACACTCTGCATTTTGCATTGTTTACATTGATGACGTTCTCATATTTTCGCATTCCATTGAACAACATTTCAAACATTTACATACATTTTTTCATGTTGCTAAACAAAATGGTTTAGTAATTTCAAAATCAAAGATTTCCTTATTTCAAACCCGTGTTCGTTTCTTAGGACATTACATATCCCAGGGTACTATAACACCAATAGAAAAATCTTTAGAGTTTACAACTAAATTTCCTGATAAGATTACCGACAAAACCCAATTACAAAGGTTTTTAGGAAGTCTTAATTACATATTAGATTTTTACCCCAACCTCATTAGGATTGCAAAACCTTTACATGATAGGTTGAGAAAAAATCCACTTCCTTGGTCTGATCTACATACAAGCATTGTTAAACAGATCAAAGCCCAAGTCCAAACAATTCCTTTGCCTCATCTAGCAGACCAAATAGCACCCAAGATTGTCGAAACAAATACTTCCGACATAGGATACGGTGGGATTCTCAAGCAAAGACAAAACTCCAAAGAGCATATCATACAATTTACATCTGCACATTGGAATGATTGTCAAAAGAATTATTCTACTTTCAAAAAGGAGATTCTTTCAATTGTTTTATGTATTACAAAATTTCAAAGTGATTTGTTAAATCACAAATTTCTTTTACGTGTTGATTGCAAATCCACAAAAGAAGTTTTACAAAAAGATGTTCAAAACCTTGCATCCAAACAGATCTTTGCCAGATGACAAATGATCTTGTCCATTTTTTATGTTGACATTGCCTATATAAAGGGAGAGATGAACTCACTTCCAAACTACCTAACCCGAGAGTTCCTACAACACAAACCCCCACATCCTCTTCCCAATGCCTCCTAGATCATAAAAAGATAAGGGGAAAGCCCCTGCTACAAAACCTACAAAGACCACAAAGAACCTAGTTCTTCCATCTCCAAAGCTTTTGGCAGATGCCATCAAAGATGTCAAACATACAAAGTCCTAGTATGACAAAGTAACCCAGGAAGAAGATGACTATTCGTCTCAAAAACTACAAAGTCAAGAGTCCAAAGAGATTCTTATAAAATTGTCAGAAAACCCAGGTCTTCTTCTGGCAATGCAAAAGGCTTACAAAGAAGCCTCGGGTGACTCCCAGTCACTCTCAGGTAGTATCTCTAAATCCATTTCAAAGCAGAGGCAGGTCCGTCAACTCAAAAACCCCTGCTTGCTTTACAAAACAACATTGTTGTTTCTTCCAATTTTACAAAACCAAAATCTCAGTATTTTGAAAAATTGAATTTTCAAAATATATGGACTGTTCAAGATGGTTTTCCAAATCATGATGTCCATCTGACAATTTCAAGATTTTTCCAAAGAATTTTCATTTTAAATCATGGGATAATTCCAAGTCCCGTTTTTATTATAAACTTATTTTACAGGTCACAGGATTAGCTACATTCAAACACTTCCAAAAACACCATTCCCATACCGATCCTGCATACTCTACCTGCACCATACAAAATATCATCCACCCTACAAAATGGAGTAAAAACCTCTATACTCCAATCCCCTTTCCCTCGGAAATACAAATACAATATCCTCTCCTCCCATCCTATACATATTGGGATTACCAGCAAGCCTGGTTTAATACCTTCCTTCTACAAAACTCTGGCCATAGTCATTCATGGCTCTTCTATTTCAACACTTCCATCAACACCACAAATATTCCCTTATGGTTCAGCCAATGGTGGGATTACTTTGGGTGTATTTCAGAGCTTCTTCCAGAACATCCATCTGTTGAAGAAGGTTACAAATTCTATAAAGTAGGTTACCAACCCATTCCCTCTAAAAGACGATTCAGGCCAATTACCCTTTTTTGTGCCAAGTTCTTTCTGCCCTGGGTATGTTCATGGTTTTATGACTACAATGTACAAAATGGATCATCAATATTGGTCCAAAAATTCAAAGTGAAATGGTGGGATGCATTCAAGAAAGAACACCAATGTTTTTTGCCTGCAGTGGAGTCATGGTTTAAATCACAAAGACTCCTCCCAACCGTTCATCAAAGCGAGTAGTCCTTATTTTTAGCCCAAAGAGCTAAAACTACTGCTCTCCTAGCCTCAGCACAGACTCAGGAAGAATACCTCCAGATCTTGCAGTCTCAAAGAAAGATGATGAGTCAGTCTCATCAAACTCCAGCTCATCCAGGTCCGTCTCTTCTCCTGTCATCTCCTTGGGAAACGACAATGAAGATGATTGTTTTGGCATCCTGCCACCAATCAAACACTGACTGTCAAAATTCATCGGCAAAAGAAGACAAAGCCCATGGCCCCCGCCACTTACATCTTTACAAAAGCTTGTCCCCCACTTGTGCTACCTTCCAAAGACTGGCCCCCGCCACTGACATCATTACAAAAGATTGTCCCCCACTTGCAATATCATCCAAAGACTTTTCAAAAAAGGAAGATTCCTCTACTTCCAGGAAATTTCCTACAAGACGACAAAACGGCTTTGGCTCCACTCCCAGGGAATGTAAGGCTACTCTTCAAAACTCCTTCTATATAAGGAGCATTCAGTTTCTTTCATAGGCAGAACAATTTAGCGGGAGAATACAATTCATTGTATTAAATTGTCTCAATCCTTGTAAACACTATCTTGTAACCCAAATCTCCAAAGCACTTGTATCTTTATTTCAAGTAATCCAAATTTCAAAGTTTAATCTTTCAAACTTTTTATTATTTACATACTGCATTCTCATTTTCATAAGTATGCTCTGTGTCTGTTTAAGGATCCTGACATTATTGGTCTTGCCTTGTTCTTACGCATCAGAAATCATATTGTTCTTCATTCATATTTCCTTTGGCTAGTTTAATTCTGTAACCCCAAGTCGCGAGATGGTATCAGAACCTAGTAGGATCTGAGTAGGAATAGTACCAGAAAAAAGAAAACCCTAGTGAGAAGAGAGAAGATTAGTGAATTGGCAATAGTGAGAAAATAGTGAATGGATCTCTTGATTGTGCGACGTAGAGGTGTAAGTATATATATATATATATATATATATATATATATATCATCATCATTAAAATTAATAGTTTTACCGAGGAAAATTTTTTCTATTAGTATTTGGGATTATAAACGTATAAATAAGATGTATTTCTAATATTAAATAAAAAGATAGTTCTTTTTTAATATTGACATTAGAACGGTGAAGTTTTTGATATCATAAGATAAGGATCTCTTTATTGATAATAACTTTTTTTTAAATCATATCATAAGAAAAAGATATGTTTTCTCGATACCGAATCAGTTACCCTACTCAAATCCTCACAGATTATTAGATTTTTTAATGACCATAATATAAGGTAACAATTCTTATTCTGTAATCACCCGAGAGAAAAAAAAATATAAATATATATATATTAAAGGTTAACTTAGTTTTCGCTGTCGATTTGGTGACGCGGCGGAAAATCGTAAAGGAATACGACCAACATCAATATTACGTAATTAGATTGCAACAAGATGAACTCACAAAAATTCATGAAATTTTACTGAGTAATTGATAGATGATTCGACCAAAGGCTTGACAATGGTGTTTAAAGCAAAAACCCGAACCTAACCCATGACGGATAGGAAAAACGATAATAAACCATAAATTACCATAAATGGAAAGATTTGAGATAAATTTAGAATATGATAGGTCTATAAGCCCTTAATAAACATTAATTGACGAAATTCGATTCGGACCTTTAAAATCAAGGGTTATGGTTGAAACGAGACTTTCCTAAAATGGCAAAAATGACAATTTCGGGCCGAAACGATGGAATTTGGCCAAAAACCGATGGACATCAGGGGCTATGCCGCTGTCTTTTTCCTTAAATGGCAAATCACATCAACTGAGTGAGTTTCGCGCCATTCCGACTTCGTTTAGTGATGATCGACAGCGAATCAGTTCTCGCGAATCAGTTTCGCTGCCGATTCTTTAAGGAGGTGAGAGGGAGGGATTAAATAAAACCGGTTTTAGATAAGACCAAACAAGAATAAGAACACAATTAAACCAATCCCAAACAACCCCCACCTTACATGAGAAGTATAAATACAAAGAGGAGATAGAGAGGATGAATCATCCTCTTCCAAAAACAACAAAGGACCCGTTTTTTTCCCCTTCCTCCGTAAACTTCAGACCAACCAGAAATCAACCAGAAATTTGTGTTTTGTGAGCGAGTGAGTAAAGAAAAAATTAGTTATATGAGAGAAGATTTGGACGGTTGCTTGTAGGAGAGAAGAAGAAGAAGAAGAAGAAGAAGAAGAAGAAGAAGAAGAAGAAGAAGACATGAGAGGAAAGAAGAAGGAAGAAAAACAGCAGGAGAAGAGAAAGAGAAGTGTCAAGCATACCTCAAACTTAGTTAAATCCGAAAGGTATGGGTCATGAAACCCCTTCCTCTTCTCCTCAAGACTTAAGAAGAAAACCCTAAGGAAAATAACCCAAGACCGAAGACTTAAACTAGTTGCAAAGGAAACTGAAATTAGCCAAAAGAAACAGGGAAATAGAGATACATGAGGCCAACTTTAGAAAAATTACAATGAAAAATGAATAAAATGGAAATTCGGTTGTGAATTATTGAAGGATTTTGTGTCGAATTTGATGGTTTCAATGTGTATTTTCTAGTGGAAATTGTATGTGTTTTCTGCTGGGAAATTGTGTGCTTGTGTTGGAAAAATTGTGTGTGCTTCCGCTGAAAATTTATGTGTGTTGTGCTGGAAAGTTATGTGTTTCGATTGTGAATTGTTGAAGGAATTTGTGCCGAATTTGATGGGTTCAAGGTGTGTTTTCTAGTGGAAATTGTATGTGTTTTCTGCTGGGAAATTGTGTGTGTTTCTGTTGGAAAAATTATGGGTGTTTCCGCTGGAAATTTGTGTGTGTGGTGCTGAGAATTTTGTGTGTTTCCGCTGGAAATTTGTTTGTGTTTGTGCTGGAAAGTTTTATCTGTTTCGGTTCGAATTTTGTTGAAGGATGTCACTGCCGAAGCTGTAACGGCTGCA
This sequence comes from Salix arbutifolia, assembly GCA_025169955.1. NCBI lineage: Eukaryota > Viridiplantae > Streptophyta > Magnoliopsida > Malpighiales > Salicaceae > Salix > Salix arbutifolia. Next base: position 3,736,023 of record CM045914.1, read on the forward strand.
GCGAATCAACATTCGCTGCCGAATGGTGTGTTTTGCAGCGCAGTATGATTCGCTGCCGAAATTATGTCGTGCAGCGAATCAGTTTTTGCGAGTTAGTTTTCGCGAATCAGTCCTCGCGAATCAGTTCTCGCGAATCATTTCCGCGAACCAGTTTTCGCAAACCAATTTCGCGAACCAATTATCGCGAACCAGTTATCGCGAAGAAATTTTCGCTGCCGATGTGGCAGCTTGCAGCGAACCAGTTTCGCTGCCGATTTCTGCCATAAGCCTATACAGAAATGACTTAAATGCTAGTAACAATTTCATGGGGTGATGGTGTAAAAGGTGGAACACTTGAATGTGAACATATGAACTTTTGAAATGAGTGTGGTGATGAATGTGATATGAAAATACAAATATATTGATTTATGACCATTGATGTCACAGGCGGTGTGGTCGGGATTGGACCATCGTCAAGACAGGAACAGCCCACAGGTGGAGCATGTAGGTGACTTACACATCTCCTTTTCATACGATACGTAAGAAATTGTTTTAATTTGAATATTATCCGAATGTGTTGAGTTTATACTAGATTGTCAAATGCTTTAATGTAGACAAACGATTGATTAGATTTGGCTAATGGCATCCGAAAGGATGGCCGGGACAAATGATTGATTAGCTTCGGCTAATGGCATCCGAAAGGATAGCCGGGACAAATGATTGATTAGCTTCGGCTAATGGCATCCGAAAGGATAGACAGGACAAATGATTGATTAGCTTCGGCTAATGGCATCCGAAAGGATGGCCGGAACAAATGACTGATTGGCTTTGGCTAATGGCATCCGAAAGGATGGCCGGGACAAATGAATGCTTAGCTTCAGCTAATGGCGTCCAGAAAGAAGGACCATGGGGGAGGAACGATTAACCTCAACAATTGATGCCTTATGAGGATGGCCGGGACAAATGAACGCTTAGCTTCGGCTAATGGCGTCCAGAAAGAAGGACCATGGGGGAGGAACGGTTAACCTCAGCAATTGATGCCTTATGAGGATAGCCGGGGTAAAGATTATGGTTGCTTGAAAAAGAAAATGGTGCTTTTATAAACATTACAAATGAATTGCTTTAAGTATATGCAGAAATTATAATTGTGAATGTTTCATTTAACTGACAGGTCATTTGGTCACTATTACTAATATTACCATTAAGAAATTGTATTCCCTTAAATGTTTTGTACTGCTGCAGGGATGTCACATCCATGAGAGGTCTAGGGAACCCGATACACGGGAACCTACTTTTGCAAAGGACAATGTAGATGCATTCTAAATTACGACGTATTTTGGATGAATCAATGTATTGAATGCACAACTTTTATCGGAACCTTTTGTGTAAATTTGTAAATCCTACTAGTAGGATAGGAATGTAAACCTTTTGTGTAAATTTGTAAATCCTACTAGTAGGGGAGATTCTCATTGTTGTTACCCAATTTTTTACGTCATTATTTTTTTGTTTCAAAAAAACAAAAAAAAAACAAAAATTTTAAAAATAACTTGGAACATGGAACAAAATTGAAAAAGAAAAGATGGTAGCAGAGAATAACATATTTTTTTACTATATATACATGTGTTAAAGGATGTAAAAAGAGGAGGAGAAAAATTAAAAAAAAAAATCCACAAACTCCCCCACAAAAACCCTAAACCTAATTTTTTCCCCTTCCTCGGCGGCTACGCCCCTCCATTTTTTCTTCTTCTTCACCAATCTGCAGCTACAGCCGCCGCCCTCATTGTCTCCTCTCCAGCTACAACAGCCTCTCCTCCACAGCCACCGTTGGAGCAGCCCATCTCCCCTATCCCGCCCACTGCTCTCAACCACAACCCATTCCCTTTCGAGTTTCTTCCTTCCTCGTTGGCATTAAACTGAGATAAAACAACACCGTTTGTCTCATTTTTTTAACTAGTACAAAATATTTTGGCAAAAACAAAACGGTATTGATAACTATGATAAAACCTTTCCAGAGCTCTTGAGGTAGCACTTGTTTCTTATATTGACTGAGCATTGAAGATAAATATGCGATATATTACTTGTAGAAGATTTATGAGTTGGTCAAAAAAACAAATCCCAAGTAACATTTTTTAAAGTTTTAGCTGATAGTTATCGCATGAGAGTGTAGTTTGAGATAAGAGAGTTTTGGTGCGCAGTACTCACGTGATGGATCGATTTCTAGTGGGCAAGTACAAGAAGTTAAAAAAAAAAAGGTCTTGTGAGTTGTTGCCTAGTTGGTTTAATATCCACTTAAATAGATTTTATATGTTGAATATGTAACACTTGACACCTTACTAGAACATGTACTCGTGAATGTAGATTCTCCATCTGCTTGATTAACCAAATGCTGTAAACATGACATGAATATGGGACCACGTGGAACGACAGGTCAATTTCCAGTTCAACAGCTGCTTTTAGAACATTTTTTTTTCCTATTTGATTCAATAATTTAAAATTTAGTTTATTGAACATGGCTTTAGTAAAGTCCAATGTATTTCGTTCATCGAAGAAAGCAAAATTTAAATGATAATATATGACTTCCGCAAGATATATATTTAACCGAAAATACACAGAACCTAGCAAGAGAAAAAGTTTAGGTTTTGTAAATCAAGATGAACCCTAAAATAATTTATATTTGTCGGGACATGGCCATTTGGGAAAGGTTCTCGTGATTTTCTATTCTCCACGTGCTTGATTAATTAACATGGTCTGACATGAATTTATGGACCACGTCAATTTTCAGTTTAGCAAAAGCGTATTTGCTCCAATAATTCGTTAGGGTCTGAAATCTCCTGTCAGATTTTGTTTGTCTTTATTGCTGTGTGCTTTGAATGCTAATAACATGTCAATTACAAGGTTGCCAAGTGGGCTGTGCGCTACAAGGTTGCCAATTACAGCTCAAGTCCTCGCGTCCCGAAAACTGTCGTGTGGCATGTTATCTTGAGGTGTCGTCTAACATGCAACCTCCCCTTTTTTTCAATCAGGTAGTTTCCAATTTTAACTATTTGAAAAAGCTATTCGTACCGCTGATTCTATAAAATAGTTTTTTGAGCAAAAACATGGATAGCTCAGGTTTTATTGCTTATCTAAATTTATAATATACACTTTTCAAGGATAGATTTTCTCAAATTAAAAAAAATCAAAATTAAACCACCTATAACATTGCCACAATGACATTTGAAGATTATCCATGGATAAAACCTTTACAAAGCGCTTGAGTTAGCATTCTTATACTGACTAGGCATTGAAGATAAATATTTTATAACATAAACTAAAAGAGGTCAGTGTTTCACCATAGTATGTGAGTGAAACACTAAGGATTGTAATAGTATGTTTTTGGGTTGGTTCAGTTCGGCTAGGTCACCAATTTATATTTCTTTATATAATAAAATAACTATTTTATTCTTAAAAAAAAAAAGAAAAAATAGTTGTTGTCAGGGGGGTGGGGGTGCCGTGGTAATTGCACATACTATTGTATAGTAAAATAACCCTTTTGCCCTCGAACAAAACAAAAATCATGGCTTACCTACAGTGGTGTTTTGGATATTTCACATTTTTTTAAAATGTCTAAATACTAATTAGCCCCCCAATAAGACAAAATTGAAGATTTGGCTCTAGGGGTGTCCAGTAATTTACCATTTTTTTTTATTTTCTACTGAATACTATGCGCACGTGTGACACACGCACCTACAATATTTGGCCTCATGCCCGCTACGGGCGGTGCATGCAGCATTTTCTGATGGTGATAAATATCCATCCGGCATCTCACCCGATGCACCTCCGTGTACTCTTCCTCGTGGTATGGCGCGTCATGGCCCACAGTAGCCGGATTCGTGAAGGTGGTCAGTTGAACATTTTTTTTCCCCTTTTCTCTCTCCTGCATACTAAACTAGACAAAAAAACTCCCAGTTTTATTGTTGTTTCATTTCAATCCCTGATCTTTTAATGGTGTTGTAAGGTCCTTATTTCTGTTATGTGAGTTTTATTTGTTTTAATTGGGTCCTTCAATTGAAATTGATTATATATTTAGGTTTCAATTCGGTCCTCATTCTTTTAATTTCCAGAATAGTTTAAAATCCCTTAATATATTCGGTAGAGAAGTTTTTTTTTTCAATTTTGTCTTTTAATTGAAATTGATAATATATTTGGTTTTCATTTTAGCTCCTATACTTTTAATTTTTAATTTTAATTGTTTTATTTTTTTATATTTCCTAAATAGTCCCTATTTTTGTCCATGTTTATATATTTGTTCTCTTAGCTTTGGTTTTTAATTTTTATTATTTTCTTATTTATTGAAGTGTTATTTTTTTGAAAAATTTAGTTCTTAAATTTTACTTTGTGTTTATGATCATTTGAAAATTGATATTTATGTTTTTTTTTTCTCTTTGTTATTTCTTTTGTTTTTTTTATTAGTTTAATTTTTAATTTCCAAGTTAGATAATTTTTTTCCAGCTAATAATTTTTATTTTGTTTCATCATTTATTTTATTTTTTGTTTTCACTTTTGTTAAAGTTTTTAGGCTTTTTTTGTTTCTGTGATTTAATTTTTTTTCTAATTATTAACGCAATAATAATAATAATAATAATTTTAGTTTTTTTCTTGCTTACTTTTTTATCATTTTTTTAGTGTTTTTTTCTCGTGGAAGTTAATAATTTTTACTGTTTTAGTAGTAATAGTAATGATAATTTTAGATATTAAGACTTCGATGTTGCTGTTGTTATAATAGAGTGTGTTGATCTGTTTTATTATATCAAACTGTGCATGTATAGATATTATATTTTATTTTCGAACTAGCAAAAAGAACTTATCATCCCTTCGACAAACAGAAACTTGGACTCTAAGATCTATTTTAAAGTATGGCTGAGATTTTTTTTTATTAAAATAATATATATTTTTTATTATTTTTGACATTAACATATTAAAATAATTTAAAAACACCATAAAAAATAATTTAAAATAAAAGAATTATTTTTTTTTTCAAAATACCTTTGAAACACAATAACAAACAATTATTAAAATATCCTAAGAAAGTTGAAAGGAGACAGAAGCCCCGGGAGAAAGGGAGGAAAATCAGTTTTCTGTGCATTTTATGGGAAATGTTGTGTTGTTCCACCAGCTAATTTCAAGATTTTAGGTGGTGTGTCCACTTAGAAAACACTGGATAAGGACACAGGGAATTAATAATCCATGAGAGGACCATATCATTGCAGCGTTGCCATGCTTGACATTTCGGGTCAGTTAGTTTTTGACACCAAGACTTGTAGCTTTGATCGCCTTCCATCTAGAACATTCGGAACAAGAATCATGCATGGATGTTCAGAGACATGAATAAAGAGAAGGTTCTGTGAAATGTGAAACAAACTGTGTTTTTTTTGTTTGTTTTTATTTTATACAATGACAATATATATATGTACATAACGTTGTCTTTAAAGAACTAATTAAATCAGCAGTTAACTTTTATATTAAAGACATCAAACACTACTGGAAAATTAATAAATAAAAACAAAAAAGGTGGTGGAAATTATTATGTTGATTCGGAATTTTCTATCAGTAATCGCTGAATGACAGTTTATCTCCTTGTAAGATATTCTGATTTGTGTTACCTCACTCCAACAAATCTCAACATATCATTGAATATTTTCTAATGAAATCTTGTGATTTATAGCAGATGCTCAATGTACGTAATTAATCACCAAGTTCCAAACATAAAAATAAAATAAAAAATATGTAAGTATATTTAACGGCACGGCACATACAAGTGGAAACAGCGATCATTTCTCCGCACGGCACGGCACGGCACTTCCATGTGGATACAGCGATCATCTCTCGGGACGGCACATGGACGGTACGCCGCATACAGTGAGCGAAGAGCTAATGCTTACATACTTATCCGTACTCTCGTTTAGTATTTAAAACTCTTCTTTGTTATTTTTTGTTTTAATATCATTAAAGTACATTATATTTTAATCATTATTATATTCTTTTGTGTGTCATTAGGAGAGGTCCAATTAACACCAATTATTATAAAGCTAAAAGAGCTCCCGGTTTTACTGTTGACTTGAATAGTAAAATATTTGAATAATATAAGTATTAATGGTATGCAAAGACTGAACAAAGAGGACGTTGGCCGAGTGGTTAACGCTAGCGCTGTCAACGAAGGCGAGGGTTCGAATCACACAATCAACGAACATAATTCTGGATTTTTAATGGCTAAAGGAGCCATCCAATTCAGTCAGGATTGAGAGGGTTTTCTGCTCACCAGTTATATTATATTATTATAATATTATATTTTATTACTAAAAAAAGATTAAAGAGATTGGCAAATTATGAGCAGTGAATTTTCAGTGTTTATTTTTACGGGGAGTTTGTGAATTCGAATAGTTAAATTACAGGTGACTTGCGCGTGTTGTGATGAGTTTTTTTTATTTTTATTATCTATACAGTTAAAGGAGGATGGGAAAATACTGTTCAGCTGGCTACTGTTCATCCACTCTGCTTTCACTGTGGATTTGAACAGTGATTTTTTTTAAAGCTACTGTTCATCCACTCTGCTTTCACTGTGGATTTGAACAGTGATTTTTTTTAAAGCTACTGTTCATCCACTCTGCTTTCACTATGGATTTGAACAGTGATTCTTTTTTTTTTAAGAAAAACTGATTTATTTATTTTTATTTTTAATTTCCAACCGTGTATGTGCAAAATTTCTCTTTTTTTTTTAACAGTTCTTTTAATTTCCGGTTTTGTTTTGAATTATTTGATTTCAATGTTTGGGTTCACTTCAATTCTGATTTTTTTTTAAAGCTACTGTTCATCCACTCTGCTTTCACTGTGGATTTGAACAGTGATTCTTTTTTTTTTTTTTTTGAAAAACTGATTTATTTATTTTTATTTTTAATTTCCAACAGTGTATGTGCGAAATTTCTCTTTTTTTTTTAACAGTTCTTTTAATTTCCGGTTTTGTTTTGAATTATTTGATTTCAATGTTTGGGTTCACTTCAATTTTGATTTTTTTTTTAAAGCTATTGTTCATCCACTCTGCTTTCACTGTGGATTTGAACAGTGATTCTTTTTTTTTAAGAAAAACTGATTTATTTATTTATTTATTTTAATTTCCAACAGTGTATGTGCGAAATTCCTCTTTTTTTTTTAACAGTTCTTTTAATTTCCGGTTTTGTTTTGAATTATTTGATTTCAATGTTTGGGTTCACTTCAATTCTGTTTTTTAAATTAAATATATTATTGCAAGTATATCAAATTAATTATATATTTGTATAATTATGTCAAATTAAAGTATGTAAAACTAATATTATGTTCAAATATTTATTGAACATTATCGACTAAAAATATATATATAGGGAGAGGAAAAATGACCTAGGATTTTTTTAATGACAGAAATTCATATCAATATTCTTTAATTAATTTAATATAATAATACAATAAATAAATCTTATAAAAAAAATATATTAGCTTCAAGAGTAAATTTTGTGCTCTTTTGTTTAAGTTTATTTCTTGAAATAAATTTTCAGTGTTTTGACTTTTTAATTATATATTTGTGTATTTATATCAAATTAAAATATGTTAAACCAATTATATGTTCTAATATTTATTGAATATCATCACCTAAGAATATAGAGAGAGAGAGAGAACAAAATAGCCTAAGATTATCCTTTAAATTAAATATATTATTGAAATTATGTCAAATTAATTATATTTTGTATATTTATGTCAAATTAAAATATGTAAAACTAATTATATATTTGAATATTTATTGAATATTATCGCCTAAAAATATATTGACAAAGAGAAAAAATGACCTAGGATTTTTTGAAGGGCAGAAATTCATATCATGTTTTCTTAAATATATTTAATATAATAATATGATTAATAAATCTTATATAAAAAAAATTTGGCTTCAAAAATTAATTTTATGCTCTTTTATTTAAGTTTATTTCTTTACAAGGATTTCCAATGTTTTCATTTTTAATATTTTAAATATAATATTACTGCAAAAAAAAATATCTCACAAAAAAAAATGTTGACAAATTTACCTGCATTATCTACAAGTCAAATTAAAAAATATACAAGTCACTTCCCGTTTCCATTAGACTGTTCTTTTTAGACGAAAAATAAATAATTATAACACACACAAAAATTAAGTTTATGTTTGAAAAACAAATTATAATATTTTTATTTCTAATATGTCTGATATTTATTGAATATTATCGCCTAAAAATATATTAAGAGAGAGGGAAAATAACTTTGGATTTTTTTAAGGATAAAAATTCATATCAGTATTCTTAAATATAATTACACTAACTAAATATTGAAATAATAAAATACAATACATATACAAGCAATTAATTTTCTACATAGAGAAAAAAAACCCGTCGCATCGCCAATTATTTAGTTAATTATAGATAATAAGAGTTAATATTTTTTCTCAGGTTGCTGGAATTCGAGTCCCCCGGCCACCGAAAATGATTTTTGAGTAAAGCACAGTGTTTTCTATTGTTCATAAGTGTTTCACATGTTTTTTTTTCAATCATTTCTTCGATAACTGGGGTGTCCGAGTCAGCTTATACGCATCACAATAAATATCTGAACTTAATTTTTTTTAACAATTTTCACTGTTTATTAATATTTGAAAATGTTTTTTCCTCTTCTTTTTTTCAGCTTTTTTTTTTATACTCGCGGTGTCCGAGTCAGTTTACACGCACCACAATTTTTTCCTCACATATATATTTTTTAGAACCAGGGTAGGTTACACGTGTCACGAATAATTCTTTGACATTGTTTTTTATTTTTTTTCAACTTATTAATTTTTTTTATAACTAGAATGTCCAAGCTAGCTTACATGCACCATGACTATTATTTTGTACATAGCCAAAGGAGATGGCAATTTCAAACAGTGAGAAACAGTGATTTGAAATGTGGTTTTCGTTTTTCATTACTATTTAAAAAAATTGATTGAACTATGATTCTGCTGAGATATGACATGAGTGTTTGGTAATGCGTTTGAAAATCGCTTTTGAACAAATTTTAATTTTTTTCAATTTTAAATTAAAAAAAAAATTCTACATGATTGTGATGTGCTAATGTCAAAAATAATTTTCTAAAAATTAAAAAAAAAACACGTTAAAAATCAATTATTTTTCTACATATAAAAAAGCCCAGCGCAACGCGCGAGCAAATCAGCTCGTCGTGTTTCTATAACATGAGATTTTTATTGATATTGATGTGCATTTTGGTCTTTCAAATTTCCTAATAATTTATTTTGGTCCTATATTTTATTTTTTCTTATAAAAAATTTATTTAAAACTCTATTTATCATATTTTATGGTAAATATAATTTAGTGAATAACTTGTGTTTATTTTAACTAAATCCATATATATCAAATTGTAAACTTAGTCAAAATTATTCAAATAATTTAAATCTGTTTGTCAATAAGCTAGTAGTTAAGTCAATTTAAATAGACATACCCATTTAAAAATAAATTTTTTATTTTATATAATATTGATATCTATTAAGATAATTTTCCTTTTATTTTTTTCACTATCAAAATTAATAATTTTACTGATCTAAATATTCATTGGTATTTACACTCACTATCCGTCGATAAAACTCTAGTCTGTAATTTATATTCTGTCGGTATTTCATATATATCAATATATGATAAACAAAGTGTGTAAAAAAAACTATCCACTCAATTCTATCAGTATATCCATTGGTTTATTAAATGTATCATCGACATTAACATCATCAGTAATTTCATTAGTTGGTCAACCTAACTCATTACTTGAACTTAGCCCCGAGTCGACCTCAAGTCGGGTTTTAAGACTTTAAAAAAGTGAGTGACACATCATTCGTCACCTAAGAACCTATGTTTTGCAAGTTTTGGTTGATCAAGTTGACAACTTCAAATGAATGAATATAAAGCTACATACCTTCATATTGAGCAAGATTTGATCCAACTAAAAGGTATATATCCCCTTCTCAAATTCTTGTGTGCATCTCCTCTAAAGGCTTGTTGTTTTGTCATGTTTTTATTAAAAGTTTTTCTGTTGTTTAAGTGTATGTTTGACAAACGACTTTTACGATATTTTTGGATAATTTTATTATTTTTTGAAATAGGTTTTGCCCAAAAAAAGTCTAAAAAACAAATAATAAAAATAATTTCTTTCATTGCATAAGGACAAAAATACTAAAACTATTTGAGCAAATTGTTCAAAGAAAAAATAAAATACTTTGGTATATTCTTGTGTGGTAAGGTTTTGAAGCATAATTACTTTTAATTTGTTTTTGTTGTAGAGCAATGTTTGATTAATATTTGTTTTTCTTTCATAGAATTTTTAATATGATTTAAAAGAAAACAATTTAATTTTTAAATAAAGAAGGTTGCTATACTTATAAAAAAAATATATAGGTGGTTATAATGGAATTTGTTTTCTAATTAAAATTTTAACATTCTGCATTATTTTTTCTTGAATTTGACAAAACCAAAATGTGTAACTTTATTTCAAAATTATTGATAATATTTATATTTTTTTATTAAAATGATATACATATATATAAGTATTGTCACCTTATTTAAATTTTGTGAACATTAGAATAGTGCTTTATAAAATAAAGTAGTGATTTTAATTTATATATATATATATATATATATATATATGTATTGACACAATAACTTAATACTATGAACTTTAATGTCAAGAATTTGAACCTTTAGATCACCACTAAGTTATTAAAGTGGATGTATAAGAAAGGTAAAATCTTAAGACTATAATACTATGTCATTAGAATATTCAAAAGTTCAATATCCTACACCTCTTTCTTAGACATACTTTAAATAATCGAATGCTAAATACATATAGCAGCGGAAATTTAGATTATAAATACCTTCAGCCATTGTTGCTCAAGTATCGAAATTAAATGAATTCCCAATTGCAGCAGCAACCAAGCTTTTCCCAAAGCAGCAGCAACAATACAAAATAATAAAATATTTTACGAGAGGAGCCTTCTGATCTATGTCTACCATTAGCCGTAGATGGAGTACACAAGCTATTATTTATAGGTAGATCAGGGACCCCACTCACTAATTTTTTTCCAATTTTCTCCTTCCATCATGGAGATAATTAGCCATGATCAATTAATTGATCCCCATGATCAATCAATTGATCCCCATGATCAAGAACATGGGTGTGTCATGAGGGACACAAATGGAAATTTCCAACATTCTCCCACTTGGCCCTTATGACACATAAACTCCTTATTATGTTCTGTTCTTTTAACATGATCATGGAATCCTCCCACTCACATAAGGAATACTACACATGAATCGTAGGACCATTATTTAATAAGTCGCCCCTTCCATGTATTACATATAAAATATCCCTTAAATAAGTACTATATGGGCATTCAAAACTTTATGAATAAACTTCCTATAAGTTATTCGGGTCCAAACTTTATTTTTATCCTCATGGATAAAGTAATAAATGTGCACAAACTTTATTACAATAACTTGACGTATATATACAAAATTAAGACTAAGTACAAAATGAATCAATCAATCCCATATGCTCCACATGACTTTTAAATAACTTTAGCGGTAAACCTTTAGTCATGGGATCCGCAATCATCAATTCAGTACTTATATGCTCAATAAACGCTTCGTGCCTTTTGATATTATCTCTCACACGAAGGTACTTAATGTCGATATGTTTACTTCTGCTTCCACTTTTATTATTCTTTGAGAAGAATATGGCAGCACGATTATCGCAGAAGATCTTGATTGGTCTCTCTATAGAATCGACAATTTTGAGACCACCAACAAAATTTTTCAACCAAAGTGCTTATGTAGTAGCTTCATAGCACGCAATAAATTCTGCCTCCATTGTAGATGTAGCAACTATAGTCTGCTTGCTGCTTCTCCAGGATATAACCCCTCCAGCAAGAAGAAAGACATATCCTGAAGTAGACTTTCTGCTATCTACACATCCCGCAAAGTCAGAATCCGAATATCCAACCAACTCCAAATGGTCAGTGTGTCTGTATGTCAAACTGTAATGTTTGGTTCCTTGTAAATATCGTATAACTTTCTTTGCAGCTTTCCAATGTTCCAATCCTGGGTTACTTTGATATCGACCCAACATTCCAACTGCCATTGCTATGTCAGGTCTAGTGCAAACCTGTGCATACAATAGGCTGCCAACTGCAGATGAATATGGGATATCCTTCATTTGTTCCTTTTCCAATGCATTTCGAGGACATTGATCATTACTGAATCTATCCCCTTTAATGATAGGTGCTACAGAACCGTTACAGTTCTTCAGTCTGAATCTCTCTAAAACCTTTTCAATGTAGGCCTTTTGAGACAGTTTCAATATTCTTTGTTTTCTGTCTCTGTGAATCTCTATGCCTATGACATAAGAGGCTTCACCCAAATCCTTCATTTCAAAGTTTTGAGAGAGGAAACCTTTGGTTTCATGTAGCAAACCCAAATCATTACTTGCAAGCAAAATATCATCTACATATAGGACTAGAAAAATAACTTTACTCCCACTGACCTTAAGGTATATACATTGATCAACAAGGTTCTCAATAAAACCATATGAGGTAATAACCTTGTGAAATTTGTTATACCATTGACGGGAGGCTTGTTTTAGTCCGTAAATAGATTTCCTTAGTTTGCAAGCTTTCTGACTGTTATCATCAAAACCTTCAGGTTGTTTCATGTAAACCTCCTCTTCAAGATCCCCGTTTAGAAAGGCTGTTTTCACATCCATTTGATGTAGCTCTAGATCAAAATGAGCTACTATTGCCATGATTATCCTAAATGAATCCTTCTTAGATACTGGAGAAAAGGTTTCATGATAATCAATGCCTTCCTTTTGAGTGAAACCCTTGGCCACAAGTCTAGCTTTATATCGTTCAACATTACCAGAAGCATCTGTTTTGGTTTTGTAAACCCATTTGCAGCCTATGGCTACAGGTCCCTTTGGTAAGTCAACGAGATCCCAGACTTGATTTTTAGCCATGGATTCCATCTCTTCTTTCATGGCATTAATCCATAATGTGGAGTGTTCTCCACTCATGGCTTGTGAAAACATTTTTGGATCATCTTTAGGCCCAACATCAAAATCGGACTCTTGGAGATATACAACATAATCACTAGAGATTGCAGGTCTAATTATTCTAGAGGATCTTCTTAATTCTACTTGCTCTGTATTTGGTAGAGTCTGAGTAGGTTGAATCTGAACTTGTTCCTCATGAGTTGACTGTTCTGTAATTGATTGTGGTTCAAGGTAATCATTTTGAATTTCCTTGAGCACAATCAAACGTCCTTGAGGTAAAGGAGTTTCAGTCAACTCTTGTGTTTCCTCAAATTCAATCATTTGAGGACAAACACTTCCACTAGGTTCAGAATCCTCTAAAATTTTTGCATTTATAGACTCAACAATTCTAGTAGTAATAGAAGGACAGTAAAACCTAAATCCTTTGGAGTTTACTGCATAGCCAATAAAATAACCGCTAGTTGTCCTTGGGTCTAATTTCTTCATGTTTGGATTATAAATCCTCACTTCAGCAGGACAACCCCATATGTGTAAGTGATTTAAACTTGGTTTCCATCCATTCCATAATTCAAAAGGTGTCTTAGGAACAACCTTGGATGGAACCCGGTTTAATAAATACACAACAGTTTTTAAGGCTTCACTCCATAAAGATAAAGGCAACTTAGAATTACTAATCATGCTTTTTACCATGTCCATTAATGTGCGATTCCTTCTCTCTACCACACCATTTTGTTGTGGTGTGCCAGGCATTGTGTATTGAGCAACAATGCCTTCCTCTTCAAGGAATTTTGCAAATGGACCTGTCATTTGTCCCTTTTCTGTGTACCTACCATAGTACTCTCCGCCTCTATCAGATCTTACGATCTTGATTTTCCTGTCCTTTTGTTTCTTTCTATGGAGATATGTCCCAATCTCCTGTGCCATAACCAAATAGAGTTCTCATTCATAAGACTCCTCTTTATGCCAATGTTTGTATGTAATGATATATAATTGTTCTCAAAGTTGGGATCTAAATCAATTTTGAATAAACCATCGATTTTTACTCCACCACCAACAAGGTTTTCACCTTTAAAAATACTAAAGGTTGAGTTGATAAACCAAAAACCATAACTAATAATATCCAATTTTGAAACAGAAATTAAGTTTCTTGAAAAATGCGGAATAAAAAATACATTATCCAAATCCAAAACATATCTGGATTTCAAAATCAACCTAAATGTCCCAACCGCGTCAACTTGAGAAAACAATTTATTTCCAGAATATACTCGTTGTTTATGGCTTGCTGGTTTCCTTGTGTTAAGAAAACCCTGCATTGTATTAACAATATGGATTGTAGAACCAGAATCAATCCACCATGTATTACTAGGAGCCTCAACAAAAAAAGATTCATGACAAATTAGATATATGATATTTTCTTTCTTAGAAACATCAACCTCTAGGGACTTCAGTTGAGCAGACATGTCCCTCATTTCCATGATGTGCTCTCGCACACTTCTGGAACTGTCAAAGGTTTTGCTTGATAGCCTTTTCATTAGAGTGCTGGCTAAGGCTTTATCAGAACTGACAAATTGTTCCTCAACAGCTTTGATAAAATCCTTAGCCTTTGTGCATTCTGGGATTGAACCCTGAATGTCCTTAATGACGTGAGATTTCATAAACATGAGACTTAAGCGATTAGATCGCTCCCACCGTTCATGTTTAGCAATCTCTAGTGTCGTACTGGATTCCATTAAGGCGGGTGGTTCGTCCTCACGGAGCGACAAGTCAAGTTTCACGCACCCCAATGTAAAAAGCAAATTTTCTTTCCATTCAGAAAAATTATTACCATTTAGCATTGGAACTATTTCAATCAAAGCGGAAGGAATAACTGCAATTATCAAGGAAACTAAAATTACTGTATTGCTATGAAATAACTTTATTTAAATTAACCAATGTTAATTTAATAATAAATTTCAACCTACCTGTGGGCAAAGGTTGCATCACACATGAAATTTATTACTTATTAATAAGTCTAATAAATTTAAATTTTAATAAATAAAATTTTCCGTACCTGTGGGCCTAAGATAAATTTTATTTCTTAAAATATTAAATTTATTATCTTATTCTAATTAAGTCATAAAAATAAAAACGTCCCTGTGGGGATTAGCAATTAAATTTATGAATTAATTAAAATCCGATGTTAATTTTCCTTATGAAGTTCACATATATTTTCTTGATGTAACTATCATTTATAAAATCAGACGTTGTGGCATTTCTAAAATTATTATGATAATTACTACTTCATTAACATCTAATAATTATATTGATGCCTAGATAAAGTACTTTAGGAATCAAACAAACCGATATGAATTTAAATAGTATTTTTCCAAATTACAACCAGGTAAGTTCCCAGGAAAGTGAGGTGGGTCTCGATGGACACGCTTAAATACCAAGACTTTCCTAGACAGAACTTTCCTAGACATTGAAAAATGGATAGTACCATAAAATTCACTAACACTTATGGTTTGATTGATTATTCTTATGTCCAGACATTAATTAATTTATATTTAAATAATATAAATTACAAGATATATTCCTAAGTTAATGTACTGTGGGCCTAAGATAAATTACATAACCTTATAACATAAAACAATAGGAATAAAACTACATTACATAAGCATAAAAGTAATGCATAATGTAAAAGCTGTATAATTACTATATAGTATAAAATAAATTAAATAAAACTGCATAATATGACCATATATGAAGCATAGCATAGTGGAAGATCTGTTTTGTGAACTTGGGAGACCGAGGTTCAAATCCTGGCACCCACGATCCAATTTGATTTTTTTTTATATGGTCGGGTCAACCATTGGGTCGATTCTGTATTGGGTTGGACCAAACCGGTCCACCCACTTAATGACCCGGTTCCTTATGGGTTAAAAAACCCGACCCGGATTATTGACCCGATGACCCGTTTAACCATAATCTTCACCGTTTCCCTCAAGCGCCGACTGGCTCACCGATACATATGCGGCGACCACAGAAGCCGCCGCCCAGTCCAGTCACAGCGACCTAGTGGGTCGCCGTTTTTCCTTGAGCATCCAGCGATCTTCACAGATCGCTGGTGCTCCGATACAAAATGGAGAGAGGTCAATGGCCTCTCTTTTTGTCAACTGGGAAGAGGCCACTGGCCCCTCCGGTGTGGCAGACGGCCCTTCAATGGCCGTCGTTGCTCTCTTACGGGTCGCCGGTAACTAGAGAGGCCAGTGGCTTCTCCTTTCTTAAGTTTTAAGTTTTAATTTTCAATTTACTTTAGTTACACATGTTGTCAATAACAACAGATCATAAAGTATAATTTGGTTACACACGTTGTCATTTACAACAGTTTACGTAAAATAACAACGCAACTTCATAAATCGAAAATCAAAATAAATGATTCAATACACGAGAATCACTAACAAATATACTGAGCAAAATAGCATAAAGGCAAGCTCTGATACCACATGTTAGACATACTTTAAATAATCGAATGCTAAATACATATAGCAGCGAAAATTTAGATTATAAATACCTTCAGCCATTGTTGCTCAAGTATCGAAATTAAATGAATTCCCAATTGCAGCAGCAACCAAGCTTTTCCCAAAGCAGCAGCAACAATACAAAATAATAAAATATTTTACGAGAGGAGCCTTCTGATCTATGTCTACAATTAGCCGTAGATGGAGTACACAAGCTATTATTTATAGGTAGATCAGGGACCCCACTCACTAATTTATTTTCCAATTTTCTCCTTACATCATGGAGATAATTAGCCATGATCAATTAATTGATCCCCATGATCAATCAATTGATCCCCATGATCAAGAACATGGGTGTGTCATGAGGGACACAAATGAAAATTTCCAACACTCTTATGTGTGCATATTATATTATGTTGAAGTGTTTTTCCGTTTGGCATACGCATGCCAAATAATTTGTTCGTATTAGTTAACGTTAGAGTTACTTAGAAACTCTTACTAAAATTGTAATAAAGTCAATACGATCTAATCTTTCATATAATGGTAAGGTAGTTCTACATTTTATTTTTCTATCTTTCATTGCGTTATTCTTATTTCTGAATATATATTAAGATGTTAATTAAATTTTCAAGCTAAACTACTAAAACTAGTAATGTGATTCCTGTATGAAGGATTTGAATTTACTGGGCTTGCAAGGGCATTTTTTAAATAAAACATAAATATATCCATATCACTAGACTAATTTTGATGATCTTGGTAGAAAAATACATCATAAACTTAATGTATGTTAAAATAAAATTAGCTTCTATAACATAATGAAGAACGATCTCATTATACTACTATACAAACATAGATTGAACTATTAATCTTAAGAGAATATTAGCATACGAAACAATTTTTATTTGTATATATATAAAACAAGGTCACTCCAGCATGGCTCTGACTGCCATGTGTTTCTGAAGATTTTTTATTCCATATCTTCAAATGCCACTTACAAAACGTGATAATTAAAACATCAAATTACGAGCTAAAAAATGATATCCTGCCTGAGATCGAACCTCGGACATTTACTATATCGATAGATATAGATAGATAGATATAGTTTTATTAGGGATGGCATATTCTGCATCATTCATTCTCCAATGGCACCAGTTTCTTCGACTACATCTGCGGCCTTTTCTTGAATCAGCTTCCACAAATCATCTACATGTCGTTCTTCAATCAAGGTAGATCCGACCGCACATCGTATGATAAACAAGCCACCAACCACCGAGTGAGTCATGAATGCACGACCACTTTCATTCACTGCAGCTAGAAGCTTACGGTTCAACTCCGAGGCTTTGCATGCATCGTTGTGCTTGAGCCTAAAACAAACCAAAGAAAACCTCCTTGGCACCACCACCTCAAACCTACTGTCTTTAGCCACTAGTGACTCAAACCGCTTAGCCAAGTTCACATGGCTACGAATATGGAGCATAAGGTTAGCTACTCCATGCCTACGAATCACAAGCCAAAGCTTCAGAGCTCTGAATCGCCTGCTCAATGCAATTTGCCAATCTTTGTAGTCCACTACGGCATTCGATTCACTGGCATTAAAAATCAAAACAAAGACAAAAAAAAGATTAAACTTTTATAAAACAAAAAAGAACTTGAATAAACGGATCATACATCCAAAAAAAATATGAAGAAAACCTGAACATCAAGAACACTAAACATGAACTTAGCAACATCTATTCCAAATCAAACCGAATTTGGTCAAAATAAAGGTACATACATGTTGAAATCAAAAAATTATAAATAATTTAGTTTCCAATTAACTCCGATTATCACTAAAACATTACCATTTTATTAAAATAGGTTTTGGATCAAAATCTAAATCCTAGGATTAAAATACACTAAAAATATGTTATTAATGACAATAAACCTTTGATTATCTAATAATCATGCATAAGGAAGGTTTAGTGTAAAGAAATAAATGTAAAATGGCTCATATAATGGGGCGAAGACAAAGTTCTTTCTAAGAACACAAAGAATTTGCCCATAAACCCAGCCAACAAACCTAAAAAGACAACCACATCCAAGGCTAGAAATGGATATTTTTGGCCTCTAAAACGTACTTTTTGTATCCCAACAAGTCACAATATCATATTCAAACATGTTTGAATACAAAATTATATAAAAAATGAAAACTTCAAAATTAATTGTGAGATACCAAATTAAAAAAATAGCAAGCTAAAACAACCTACATGTTCATATAACATGGATTCAAAATTAGTTTTTTGAACCCATTTTGAGCATAAACATGCTTAGCAAGCTAAGGATAAACACCCTTGCTTCAACATGCATAGCTTATGCTAAACAAAAACTAAAACAACATTATACATTAAAAGTAAACTTAAACACGACTTTAATATATCAAAAACATCAAAAACTTCATTATATAAAAATCTCAACAACAAAGAGGTGAATACAACATCATTTATTCGACACTTAAACTTCTTTTCTATGCTTATAAACATAAATATAAAACAAAAAAAAATAAACAAAAAACAACAAAAGCAAACCACAAATATTACAACAAGTATACCTAGAACAACTTTTTTTTCTTTTACAACTAACAAGCTTAATGAAGCTCTTTCCAAGCATAGAAAACTGTTCTCAGGTTCCTATATCTTTCACACTGATGTTTTAGGTTAACAACACTAAATTCTCTTATCATTTTAATGTGGAGTAAACTTTTCTTTCACTACTTAATATACAAGGTATATTTTCGCAACATTAGAGACATAAAGTGGAAAAGGACAAACTCTTTGTATGGTTGAAGATTTTATAATATATTACAAAAATTTAAAAGGTGTGGAAAAGTTATTGTTTAAGGTTGTGTTTGTTTCCCGGAATTCACTTTCCGGGAAATCACTTTCCAAACTTTCCTGTGTTTGTTTGCCTTCTGGAAAGTTAGTCAACGGAAAACACTTTCCGGTCAACGGAAAACACTTTCCAGTCAAAGAAAAATTTGGCTTGGTTTTCAGGAAAGTGTTTTCCGGAAAATTTGGGCGGAAAACACTTTCCGGAAAGTTGTGAAAAATTTAGAAATGTCATTATTTGCTGATTATATCAAATTTGATCCTCAAACTTTTGATTGCTATATATAATTTGTTTTCGAATATTTATTTTTCAATTCCATCTCTTAAAATTTAATTTTTATATTAATTTTGGTCCTTATTTTTATAATTGCTATTTGCTTTTTTCTTATCATTTTTTTATTGAAATTTTTTATCTATCAAATTTGGTCCTCATTTTTTTTATTGTTACTTATTTTATTTGAAATAATTTATGAAATGTTAATTATTATTATTTTAATTTATTCACCTTTCATTTTTTTTAAATTTTTAGATTTGATCTCTATTATTTTGTTTATTATTTATTTTATTTGAGATAATTTATGAAATTATATTTTTTTTCAATTTCATTCTCATTCAACTTTTTAATTTGTAAGATTTGTTCCTCATTATTTTAATAAACTTGAAAAAAAAATTAATTTATTAATAAATTATTTTTCAGTTCATTTTCCATAACACAAACAAACACTGGAAAGTGTTTTCCAGTTCATTTTTCATAACACTGCCAAACATCGGAATTCACTTTTCAGGAATTCACTTTCCTCGGAATTCACTTTCCAAAAGAAAACCACTTTCCAGCAAACAAACGGGGCCTAAATGTCATGTATTATTGTGGATTACAAAAATAAAATGATAATTTTGTCATTCTCACACACAAAAAAAAAAAACTAACTTTAAAGGGTAAATTAGTCACGGGATTTATTTGTTATTCTTGAATTGTTTAGGGCATACTATCTTTTTATAATTTGTTTTCAAAATTAAACTATCTTATTGCTATTAAATTTATTTTTATAGTTAACATGTACCGACAACATGCAAAATAGGTTTAAATAAATTACTTAAATATACACGTGACCACAAAACAGTAACAATTTTATAGTTAACATGTACCGACAGCATGCAAAATAGGTTCAAATCAAATAACTTACTTAAATCTACACGTGACCACAAAACAGTAACAATTGAACAAATAAATTACAGAAAACAAACACATGAAAATTGAAGAAATATCATATATCTCATGGGAAGATCTCAGCTACCACGTGCACTGATGAACTCACCTACTTCAAACAGGCACACCGAGTAACTCCTATAAAAACCACCCTTTAAGGGGTGTGAGGTAGATTCGCATTTAATGAGCACTAGAAGACACATGCTAAAACTTATCTAAACTTTAAAGGGTGTAACTCATATTAGGTATTTCATACTGTGTTTCATAAAGTTTTTTTTAGAAAAAACAACATTATGAAACACAGTATGAAATACCTAATAAAATAAAATAAAATTTATTTTTAATTTTTACATTAAATTAATTTTTTTAGTGTTTTTAGATATTTTTATATGCTAATGTTAAAAATATTTTTTTTTAAATAAAAAAAATATCATTTTAATATATTTATTAATAAAAAATACTTTTAAAAAAACCACAACTATACTTTTAAACTGGCTCTTGTATATTTACCGATCGCATCCTACCTTTCTAAGTGAGATCATTGGTCCTCTTTTGGTCAGATAGAAGAGTTCCTCGATTCATCTTCGAGTATAATTCCCACCTCAGTGATGAATTACAAGGTAGTCATCTTCGGTAATTGATAAAAAAAAATAAAACAATAAAAACGTGATTCTTAAATCAATCCACATAGATATTTACCTCTTCATATATCTCGTGGGAAGATCTCAGCTACCACGTGCGCTGATGAACTCAGCTACTTCAAACAGGTACACCGAGTAACCCCTATAAAAAGCAACCTTTCACTCATTATAAATCAACAAACACTTGAAGGAAAGAGAACTAAAGTGACTCATCTATCCGAGTTAAATGGGTTCTCTCTCCACAAACACTTTCTCCTCTCTAGATTCAGAGGGTTTCACCAATGACTCCAAAATGGTGATTGATTTCATTGCTGATTATTACAAGAATATTGAAAACTACCCGGTTCTAAGCCAAGTGAAACCAGGCTACTTACTCACCAAATTACCAGACACCGCCCCATATTGCCCAGAATCATTAGAAGATGTTCTCAAAGATGTAACTGATAGCATTATACCAGGCCTCACTCATTGGCAAAGCCCTAGCTTCTTTGCTTACTTCCAATCAAATGCAAGCACTGCAGGGTTTGTTGGTGAGATGCTATGCACAGGCCTTAATGTCGTCGGTTTCAGCTGGATTTCATCCCCTGCTGCTACCGAACTCGAATCCATTGTAATGGATTGGATGGGAAAGATGCTCAAGCTCCCCTCTACTTTTTTGTTCTCAGGAAATGGAGGTGGTGTCTTGCACGGTAGCACTTGTGAGGCTGTAGTGTGCACCCTAGTTGCAGCAAGAGACAGGACCTTGAGAAACATTGGAGCTGAAAATATTGCGAAGTTGGTAGTGTATGCCTCTGATCAAACTCATTCAACTGTACTTAAGGGCGTCAAATTAGTTGGAATTCCCTCCTCTAATTTTCGATGCCTCTCTACCTCATTTTCATCTGAATTTTCGTTATCACCACAATCACTGGAAGATGCAATTGAAAATGACATCAAAGCTGGATATGTGCCCTTATTTTTATGCGCTACAGTAGGCACTACAGCATGTGGAGCTGTTGATCCAATTATGGATCTGGGTAAAATTGCCAGGAAATATAATCTATGGTTCCACATTGATGCAGCTTACGCAGGTAGTGCATGCATATGCCCTGAGTTCAGGCCTTACTTGGATGGAATAGAACTTGCAGACTCGTTGAGCATGAATACACACAAATGGTTATTCACTAACATGGATTGTTGCTGCTTGTGGGTTCAGCAGCCTCGTTTATTAATCGAGTCACTGTCAAGCAACCCAGAATACTTGAAGAACACTGCCAGTGAATCGAATGCCGTAGTGGACTACAAAGATTGGCAAATTGCATTGAGTAGGCGATTCAGAGCTCTGAAGCTTTGGCTTGTGATTCGTAGGCATGGAGTAGCTAACCTTATGCTCCATATTCGTAGCCATGTGAACTTGGCTAAGCGGTTTGAGTCACTAGTGGCTAAAGACAGTAGGTTTGAGGTGGTGGTGCCAAGGAGGTTTTCTTTGGTTTGTTTTAGGCTCAAGCACAACGATGCATGCAAAGCCTCGGAGTTGAACCGTAAGCTTCTAGCTGCAGTGAATGAAAGTGGTCGTGCATTCATGACTCACTCGGTGGTTGGTGGCTTGTTTATCATACGATGTGCGGTCGGGTCTACCTTGATTGAAGAACGGCATGTAGATGATTTGTGGAAGCTGATTCAAGTAAAGGCCGCAGATGTAGTCGAAGAAACTGGTGCCATTGGAGAATGAATGATGCATGCAGAATATGTCATCCCTAATAAAACTATATCTATCTATCTATATCTATCGATATAGTAATTGTCCGAGGTTCGATCTCAGGCAGGATATCATTTTTTAGCTCGTAATTTGATGTTTTAATTATCACGTTTTGTGAGTGGCATTTCAAGATATGGAATAAAAAATCTTCAGAAACACATGGCAGTCAGAGCCATGCTGGAGTGACCTTGTTTTTTATATATACAAATAAAAATTGTTTCGTATGCTAATATTCTCTTAAGATTAATTATGCTTCAAAACCTTACCACACAAGAATATACCAAAGTATTTTATTTTTTCTTTGAACAATTTGCTCATATAGTTTTAGTATTTTTGTCCTTATGCAATGAAAGAAATTATTTTTATTATTTGTTTTTTAGACTTTGTTTGGGCAAAACCTATTTCAAAAAATAATAAAATTATCCAAAAATATTGTAAAAGTCGTTTGTCAAACATACACTTAAACAACAGAAAAACTTTTAATAAAAACATGACAAAACAACAAGCCTTTAGAGGAGATGCACACAAGAATTTGAGAAGGGGATATATACCTTTTAGTTGGATCAAATCTTGCTCAATATGAAGGTATGTAGCTTTATATTCATTCATTTGAAGTTGTCAACTTGATCAACCAAAACTTGCAAAACATAGGTTCTTAGGTGACGAATGATGTGTCACTCACTTTTTTAAAGTCTTAAAACCTGACTTGAGGTCGACTCGGGGCTAAGTTCAAGTAATGAGTTGGGTTGACCAACTAATGAAATTACTGATGATGTTAATGTCAATGATACATTTAATAAACCAATGGATATACTGATAGAATTGAGTGGATAATTTTTTTTACACGCTTTGTTTATCAGTAAAGCCATCAATATATGCAATACTGACAGAATATAAATTACAGACTAGAGTTTTACCGACGGATAGTGAGTGTAAATACCAATGAATATTTAGATCAGTAAAATTATTAATTTTGATAGTGAAAAAAATAAAAGGAAAATTATCTTAATAGATATCAATATTATATAAAATAAAAAATTTATTTTTAAATGGGTATGTCTATTTAAATTGACTTAACTACTAGCTTATTGACAAACAGATTTAAATTATTTGAATAATTTTGACTAAGTTTACAATTTGATATATATGGATTTAATTAAAATAAACACAAGTTATTCACTAAATTATATGTACCATAAAATATGATAAATAGAGTTTTAAATAAATCTTTTATAAGAAAAAATAAAATACAGGACCAAAATAAATTATTAGGAAATTTGAAAGACCAAAATGCACATCAATATCAATAAAAATCTCATGTTATAGAAACACGATTGGTGTTAATTTGACCTCTCCTAATGACACACAAAAGAATATAATAATGATTAAAATATAATGTACTTTAATGATATTAAAACAAAAATAACAAAGAAGAGTTTTAAATACTAAACGAGAGTACGGATAAGTATGGAAGCATTATCTCTTCGCTCACTGTATGCGGCGTGCCGTCCATGTGCATCGCTGTATCGTTGATAATGATTAAAATATAACCTATACTTTTTTCTTTTATTTTATCCCCGATGAAGAACCATTCCTCAGCAACTACACACTATTCTTTATTTCTATGCTTACAACAACACAGTTTCTTGCATTCGGAATGGAACTGGTCATTTCCCCACTTCTTGCAATTTACCTGCCATGTTTTTAAAGACCAAATCATGTTAATTGACCTAAATGAAGCATACAGATCAAAGCCAAGTATACGGTTCAGTTAAAGCACACAATATTCCGAAATTCTATTTCATAAAGGTCTTAATCTAATGAATTACAGATTAGAAATGGATGGTAACGAAAGATTATTTTAAACTTCTATATTGGAATAAAAAAAATATATATTAATTTATTCCAGAAAATATGGACTATTTAGGCTAATAAACAAATAAATTCACACTGTCATTGAAATTCATATTCTTCTCTTAGACATTTGGTCTATTTTAAATTTTTTAAAATTATCATAAAAACTAATCTCTTAAGATCCATTGTTGAGCGATTTAGAGGGTGTTTGGCATTGTGGTGCGATCTGCGATTCGCAGATCGCACCACAATTTGGTGTTTGGTTAACGCCAAAAAGCACTTTTTTTGTGTGGGACCCACACCACTTTTTAATCAAAACGGCGATTCAAAAAAAACTGGAAATTGATGTTTTTTTTAGTGCGATTGCGATTGCGTTTCAAAGTGTTTATCGTGCCGAAATACATCAAAATGATGTTTTTTTATGTTTTAAAAATCATTTTTGAAATCAGCACATCAAATTGATCTCAAAACACCAAACCGCCGGTCTTTATAATGTAAAAAAAAATTCAAATTTATGCTTTTTTGAGTGCGATTGCGATTGTGTTTCAAAGTGCTTATCGTGCCGAAATACATCAAAATAATGTTTTTTTATTTTTTAAAAATCATTTTTGAAATTAGCACATCAAATTGATCTCAAAACACCAAACCGCCAGTCTTTATAATGTAAAAAAAAAAATCAAATTTTGGCCAAAAGCCAGTCTTTATACTTGTTTGGAATTTTGTTTTATAAAATATGTTTTATTTAAAAATATATTATAATATTATTTTTTTATTTTTTTAAAAAATAATTTTAATATCAGTTTTAAAACAATAAAAAATTTTATTTTTTAAAAAATACTTTTAAAACAAAATGTGAAATAAGCACGAAAGGTATTAGGGTTTTCTTTATTACTATTCAGAATTTTCCATCTTGAATTTTATTATTATTTTTCAGGCTATTATTTTCCATATATTTTGTTTTTCTTTCTCTCATATACGTTAGTTGGATTGTTTTTTATTTCAGTAAAACCATTAAATCATGTTTTCTCTAAATTTGATTATTCAATTTAATGTAGTCAAATTCCTATAAAAAATGACATGCAAATTAAATTCATTAATAATAATAATAATTATCGTAATAAAGTTAACGCAATCTTAACGTTAACACAATCTCATCTTTCAAGCACTGTGAAAAGCTTGGTAACCAAACATCCAAAACTGCTTTTTTTTCAACCTCCAACTCAACCACAGTTTTAACCAAACACTTCACTGTTTATTTTGAACTACAGTAAAAGCACTTTTTTTGAAACTGATTTTTTTCAACCTCAATCGCAAAAGCAAAAGCAATGTCAAACACACCCTTAGTCTATGACTATAAAACTCATTTGTTGGATATTAAAATTAATAATAAATATTCTCAACTCGCTTTCAAGAGTTTTGACCATATCCTTGATACAACTATATTAGAATTGACTTTATATTAAAATATTTCTTGTGTGTGGTATATGTGTATATATTTTGGTCATATGAGGAATTAGAAAAACACTAGGAAATTATCAAATATAAACGAAAATAATGGTAGAAACAATATCGTTGGTAAATTACAATAACAATTATCAATGGAATATTACCTAACCATTTCTCTTTTATTCATTGATGAATAGTTGTTCATGGATACCGAGTGAATTACGGTTGGAAATTAAGAAATTAAAAAAAAATGAGGTGTCATTATTGCAAATAAACTAGAGGAAATATATTTCCCAGGGAGTCTACGCCAGTTACATCTTTAGCTATAACGAAAGTGTATTTTAAACCTCTATATTGGAATAAATTTTTTGAATATTTCTTCCAGAAAATATGGACTCTTCAGCCTAATAAAATAATAAACAAATAAATTCACTTATGTCATAAGTTTTTTTAAAAAGTTTGTTGATTGTTTTTTTTTCAAGAAACACATAATTTCCAATTCTAGGAGAGAAACGATGACAACCTTTCGCTCATCTGGAACTAAATTTGGGTCTGGAGGATGGATCGTTTGGTACACTCGATAGAAATCCAATTCAAAGTATCTCAAATACTACAACCGAGTATGGATACAAGTGGTAATATTTCAACTATTGGTTCCTTGCAATAAAGTTTGAGCTACCAATCTCCAATCATCTTGGTGTGAGACAACCCACCTTAGGTTTTAGATGGCTAAACTTTGTTGAGATTGTGAGAAGTTGCAGGGAATTGAAGAAATTAAGAAGAAGAATGGTGTTCTGAGAAGGGAAGAGAGAAAAGAGAGAGAGACTTAAATTTGAATTTATTTACTGTTGCAATATTTCTACACACACATGCCATGTGTTTAGCATCTTTATATACACATTTCAAATATCATATATTATCATCATGTATATTCTAGAATAAACTTTCATTATTCTAGAATATACATTTATTTACACTCTAACAAACTTAAGTGATTGTGCAAGAGTTGTTGTCGATCCTCAATTGTATGTCGTCTATAATTTATTAACTATTTTTTCTAATAGTTGAGCTACTTCCAAATTTAGAAAATCAAGGTTTAGGTATGAATGTATTTGAAGAGGTGAAAATGGGTGAATATTTGTAATAAATAAAATCAACTGGTTCGTGGATTATTTGATTGATGTATATTTGTAGGTAATGATAGTCTCTCACATAAAAGAGGTTTTGCCATTTTTTTTTAAAAATAGGATATAAGATAATGTTATTTCTTTATGCTTTAATTTTTTTTAGATGAAGGTTATTAGTGAGTAATATGGACATTAGCATTGATGTTTCTTGTAGCAACATTTCTTATAAGTATTTGTAGGTAATGATAGTCTGTCACATAGAGAAGGTGTTGCCAAATATTCTTTTTTTTTTTAAATAGGATATAAGAGAATGTTATTACCTTTTTATGCTTCAATTGTTAGATGATGAAGAGAATATCATTATTGAGTAATATAGATATAAGAGTTATTGATTCTTCTAGCAACATTTTTCAGCATTTTTAATTTATTTTATGTACCATGTTGTGTGATTTTTTGTATGAGGTATATAAAAAATAAAGGAAATATGCAAAAAAAAAAATCTTTGATGTTGGGAAAACATGGTCTTCTGGAGGGATTTCAGACCTCTACATGTCTCGGAGGCTATCTAAGAAGTTTATATCCAGCACATAATGTCTGAATGTTTCGTTCAGTGATTACAGCATAGATCGAAAAGCAGAAACATGGAGATTCATGGTTTACTTATCACACACAAGTGGATTCATTTTTGTTTATTTTGCATGTGAAGTGGATGAGAAAATTTTATTTTGTTTCATAATTATCTTTTTCGGATTGTTGTTTTATAAGAAAATATTTGACTCATAGTAACTTCTTTTTATAAGAAAATATTTTGGAAAGTTATGTTTCTTGGACAGATAGTGAAATGAGGACCATTAGAAAAGGGTCCATAATATCATGGATTCCAGGCTTAGAAGTTTGTGGTAAGTTGAATTTCAATAATTTTTCATAAGTTATTTTTAAAAAAAGTGTTGACTATTTTTTTAGAAAACATGTAACTCTTGATTGTAAGAGTGATATATGGAAAATCCTTCAACCCAACAAGAACTCGACTTGGATTTGTGGTTGGAGGCTAGATCCTTAAGTAGATCATATAGAAATTCAATTTATAGTATCTCAAACACTATGATTGAGGATATGCATACATGTTGTAATGTATCAATTGTTGGGTCCTTAAAATTGGTTGAGCCGTTAATCGTTAATTGTCAAAGTGATTGTACAATTACAAGTTAAAGCTTAGAAAGTCTAGCTTAGTGCCGAGATGACCCAACTTAAGTTTAAGATAGATAAACTTGTGTGAGAAGTTGTTGTCAACCCTCAATGATATATGTGGTCTACCTCATCACCTAGTGGTTCAGGCAAAGATTTGTCTCATCTTCGTCCTTCAACTTATATCCAATAAAGAAATAGTATCCAATAATATTTTTTAAATTAATAATAAAATTTAGATTTTTTATATTATTTTTTTTCCTATTTTGGCTTATTTAATATCTTTAAAAATTATATAGTAAATAAAATTATTATTATTATTATTATTATTATTATTGTAAATCAATATAATAATTGAAAATTTTATAGGCTGATTATTTTACTCAGATATATAGCATCAAAAAACAATATCTAAGACCATTAATATTTTTTTGCATGTTAAAAAAATTATTTCTGGCTATGGCAAAGTGTAGGGCGAGTAACTAGTATATTTTTTTATTGTAGATAATTTGACACAATTTTTCTACTCGTTTTGTCTATGTGTGATTTCGTAAAAAAAAATTATGTAATATTAAATCTGAAATATCATATATAAAGAAGTTGCAAAAGTCAATTTTTATGAAAAATAACATCAACTGATGAATTATTTTGAATATTATTCTCATTGTTATTATCGTGATTGTTAAATTATCACAATTATTATAATTGTCATTATAACCATTATTGCACATAATTAATATTTTAATTATTATTGTCATACTATCGTTGACACCATTATTGTAGTTAGAAAAAAAATAATTTTTTTTATAAGATTTAATCTTAATATTATTATATTAAATGTATTTCAGAACAATGACATTAAATTAATTTGAATTTTTTTTCAAAAAAAATTAGGTCATTTATTTATATATATTTTAAGGCGTTAATATTAAAAAAATATCAAAATATATAATTAGTCTAACATATTTATAAGATAAAAAACCTTAAAAATAATCATTATCATTACTTTAAATGCCTTATCTATAATAATTAGAAATTTTAACACCTAAAAATATTAACAAAAAAAATTAAAAAATGCAATCAATGACAAAACAAAAATAAATATTATTAGCTTAAAAAATATTTTTTGACTTTAACAATAAATACAAAGAATAAAAAAAAAAGGAAAAAAGAAAAAATAATAAATATCAATTTTCAAATGATTACCGACAAAAATTAAAATTTAAGAACAAAATTAAAAAAAAAAACACAACCTTAATAAAAGAGGAAATAATAAAATGAAAACACAAAAAACTAAGAGCATATACATACAAACATGGATAAAAATAGGAATGATTTCATAAATATATTTAAAAAAATAAAGGAATTAAAATAAAATCAAAGATTAAAAGTATAAGGGCCAAAATGAAAAATAAATATATAATTAGTTTCATTCGAAGGACAAAATTGAAACAAATCCAAACTTTTATACCAAAAATATGAAAGGATTTAAAACCAATCCGGAAATTAAAAGAATGAGGACCGAAATGAAACCTAAATATATTTGATGACAGCTGACCCGGACACCCTGATTATCAAAATAAATAAAAGTCGGTTTGGGGATTCGTTGTGGTGCGTGTAACCTGGTTTGAACACCCTGTTTATAAAAAAAATTCGGTCCGGGGATTAGTCATTGTGCGCTTGAGTTGATTCGGACATCCTAGTTATAAAAAAAAATGTATAAGTGAAAAAAGCAATAAAAAAAAAAGTATAACCGGGGGAAAAAATGTTTTAGGGGATAAAATGTTTCAGGGGAAAAAAACCCGAAAAGAAAATGAAAACAAAGCTTTCAAAAAAAAATTGGGTTCGGGGATTGGTCGTGGTACATTTAAGCTGATCTAGACAACCCAGTTATAAAAAAAAAACAAAAAAATATATTAGTGGAAAAAGAAATAAAATAAAATGTATAACTGGGGGAAAAAAACACTGTAGTTGGAAAAAAAAAAGCATCATAAGAAAAAAGAAGAAGGTAAAAGAAGTATTGTAGCGGGAAAGAAGGGGAATGAAAGTTGACCCAGACACCCTGATTACTAAAACACAAGTGAGTCTGAGGATTAGTCGTGGTGCGCGTAAGCTAGTGTAGATACCCCGGTTATAAAAAGAATTTATTTTTGATCTGGGCATTAGTCATGGTGCGCTTAAACTGACCTAGACACTAAAAAACAAAAAAAATGTATAAGTGGAAAGAGAAATAAAAAAAATAGAACAGGAAAAAAAAATTGGAGAAAAAAACACAAAAAAAACAAAAAAAATTGGGTTCGGGGATTAGTCGTGTTGCACTTAAGATGGTCCGGACACCTCAATTATAAAAAATAAAACAAAAAATATATAAGTGAAAAAAAAAATAAAAAAAAATTATAACTGGGTAAAAAAACACGGAAAAAAAAACTATAACAGGAAAGCAGGGGGAAAAATTGCATTATAGCTGGGAATTAAAAAAAAACTATAACAGAGAAGCACTATAGAAATCCACAGTGAAATGTGTGGGAAGCTAGGTGATTTCCACTACATATTTTAGTGTATTGTTAATATTATAAGATTTTACAATTAGCGATTTTCTTTTCTGGATAAGAAAATCGCAATCGCAAATGTCAAAGTCCACTAGGTAGTAGTATCGTGACCCGTGAACATATTAAGTAATCCTGCTAGTCTAACCCCATCATGATGACGCTATTTCTATAAGTGAAAGCTATGTACTATAACTGTTTTTAATATTATGTTTTAAGAAAAAAATTAAAATTTTTTAATTTTATTTTTATTTAAAATTAAATATTTTTGATATGTTTAGATTATTTTTATATACTGATATCAAATATAATTTTATAAAATAAAAAAATATATTATTTTAATATATTTCTGAATAAAATATATTATAAAAAAATAATATTAATTACACTAACAATCATTATATCTACGAAGGAATTATATATAAAAAATGAATGAATCAATGTTATTGTAAGTTGTCAAGAATTTAGAATGAGCTTGTAATCCTTATAAATGAAGTGAAATTATCTTCACATTTCACTTACGAAGACGATTCCATTTGAAATATAAAGATTACCCTTGACATGTGTGCACATGAATTATGCTATAGGTTCATGCACTTTGTTTTTATGTTAGACAAAAATATTTTTGTTACTGACATCTGAATTTACTATACATGGCCCGCGCTAGTCCCCACAAAATCATTTTTTTCAACTTTAAATATGATATATATAGGTATCCTAAGTTTGTTTTCAAAAAAAATCTATGGTTTGAGTAATAGACTCAGTTATGTTAAATAAATTGGTATAATTTAATTAAATAAAAAAATTTTATAGTAAAAGGTCCAATTTTTATATTTTAAAAAATAATCATGATAACTTGAAAAACAAATTCAAAAAGAAAACAATTCAAAGAAAACAACAAAGCTCATTAAAAATAACCCCACAAAACAATTCAAAGAAAACAACAAAGCTCATTAAAAAATATATCAGATACAAAAAGCACTGTAAATGGACAAAATAAGTTAAAACCAAAATTTAATTTGCGTTTATTTTTTAAACTTATGACCTAAGTCATTAAACATGAAGTACCTTTTATGGAAAAAGTAAGATATCCATTCCCTAATTAATTAAATGTTCAAAGACAGAATCAATGAAAAAATTTTATGCAAAGGGATGAAAAATAAGAATTAAAAAATCAAAATTGAAATAAAAAATAAATTAAAGAAAAACTATGAATTTTATATACAATGATGATATTGAAAAGAAAAATCATTTTAACAATAGGAAAAAATAATCAAATATCTTCAATAACAATATCATTCATTTGTTTTATGAAGGAAAAAATAATTATATTATAATAATGAATAATAAAATATATTTATGAGCTCAATGTTTTTTCTTCTATTTTATTTTTTATTTTATGTTTTTTTTTTATTTGAGAATAGAATTTAGAGTTTTCCAAACTAAAAAAATTATTATAATTAAAAATTTTCCTTGTGAAGATGAACATGCCTGAATCATGTAAAATATTATATCTATGGGGTGTTTAGCACAGTGTCTTAAAAGCTATTATAATTTTTTTTTGAAGATTGTTTATTTTAAATTAATTTTTTTGTGAGTTTTTAGATTATTTTGATGTATTGATGTCAAAAATAATTTAAAAAAATAAAAAAAAATATCATTTTGATGTATTTTTAAATAAAAAATACTTTAAAAAACAATCTTCAACTACACTCTCAACCTGACACTATATATGTGATCACTAAGCTTTTTGTGATAGGTTCATTCTCTTCATTAAATTGTGGGATTATTAAAAAATTCAGTTGTAATCATTTGTTTGAAAAGAATACAATATTTTTTAATTATTTTTTTCTCTTGCAATGTGTGTGTATATATAATTATTTTTAAAAAATTATTAAATTTTGAATTTCATTCAAATTGCAAGAACTATTTTGATTAGTATTTTTTGATTTTAAGTATCAGCAGTAAAATAAATTTCCATCTTTTTTTTATAAAAAAAATATGCTACAGGGTAATTCTTATGCTGTCATTTCTGCAAGTACTGGAAATCTTCAAACAATGTTGTTGGTTCTTGTTTTCTTTTCTTCTTCGCTTTTTGTATATTTAATTTCAATTGACAAATGTATTGGAATTACCTATTGCAGTGTCTAATGTACAAATTTCTTGTTTTGTATTGCCGAAAATCTGGGTAGTTATTGATCATTGTCTGCATCGTTAATTTTGAGATAAGAGCTCAAGGAAACTCCAGTTTTGATTCTTTATGCAGCCCTGATAATTTTGGTTAAGCCGTTTTCCATGTTAGAGATAACTTAGTCAGATGGCAACTAATTTTCGGGATAGAGGCCTCAAAGACTAGGACTAGGAATTGCACCCTTCTCATGACCTTTAATGAATAGTACTTTCTTGGAATTGCACCATGCTCATAATTGTAGTTTCTTGGAATTGGAAGGAAACAATAGAAAAAAGAGGAGTGAGTCTCCTCTTCTGGACAAAGCCTAATAATAAAACCAAGGAAGAAATGACCAATGGAGTGATCTTAACGTTTAAGTGTCTAGTATGAAACAACCGAATCAACACATGAAAATACATTAAAATTATATATATTTTTTATTTTTTAAAAATTATTTTTGATATCAACACATGAAAATAATCTAAAAACTTTATTTTTTTTTATTTAAAATAAAAAATAAATATAATTGTTTTTCAAAAGAATTTTTGGAAAGCAGAGCCAAAGACCCATTAAGAATTCTTAGAGCTCAAAACCAATTATGGTTCTCTCAAAAAGTTGCTACAAATGAAACCCAAGCTCCTAACCGCTGATTCCTCTCTTATTTTCAATTCTTCAAGTCCACCAACAAGGAATTCAATTCAATATCCCAGAAATTCAATTCCACACCCCAATCATTTTCTCTCCACAATATCCCCCCACCCTAAATCCTCAAGACCCTCTCGTTGAATTCCAATTTGATCTTCTTCAAATCCCACTAGAACACAATCCAATTCCACTAATGAACAAGTGTCAATGAATTCAAATGTTGAGGTTCTTGGTGCATATAAATTGGAGAGGAACTTGAATATCCACATTGGGAATCCAGCTGTTCCATGCCAAGCTTCTTATTATGAGATTTTAAGAAACTGACTGTTGATTTTTCCATCAGTGAATTGCACTTTCCTGATTCTTTCTGTTCAAACTGGATGCCTGATTTAGAAGGAGGGCATGCTAATTATGGAGGAAAATTTTAGCGTATTTAAAAAAAACTATAGTCAATAATCTCTTACTTTGAAACAGCAGTCTGATCATGCAAGTCCTTGTTACTAGATCCATGTTATGAAAATAACATAACTGTAATTATGTTGGTAGTCAACTACCTGCAAGCCACTTCCAATGTGCAAGCCTTAGGAAGTCAAATCCAAAATTAATTAATTTACAAATTTATTAATTGTCAGCAAAAGGGTTTCAACAGGATATTTCTCTCCTTGATAATTAATTCCTCTTCCCAGTTACTTTATTTACAGTGTACAGTTTTGTTTTATCGTATCCTTAAGAACTTTAGATGCTCTGGATATTTGAAATTATCTGTTTAATTGTAAGTTTGTGAAGATTTTAATATTATAAAAATTATCTTGTGATTCTAGTGTTCTGCTATCAATATTGGTTCCTTTTCTTCTATTCCTCTTCCGAAACTAGCAGATACAGCTCGTGCGGAACTGCTCAGTACAATGGCTGCAATTAGGCTTTCAGGCGTGGAAATAAGTGGTCTTACGTTGGAATTAAGTGATTTGAGGTGACAATCAGATTCTCATGATAGCCCTTTGCTTATCATTAATTCTTTTCATAAATTGGTCCCCTTTTCCAGAGGTCCAAATGCCGGTTAAGAACATTTTTTTTCTTGAGCGTATAGCCTGCTCATATCCGTTTACGTTGTCCTGTCTTGTAAACAAAACATGGGTTTCCTTAACCCAGTAAAAGAATGCTCTATGCAATGGGACTGTGAAAATATTGATGCTGGCCTGGGGGAAGTAAAAAAGTTCCATGAGGATATATAGGTCCTTTAGTTGTGTCTATTTATGTTTTATAGATGTCTTATGTCCGCCTTAGGCATCACACTTAAAACATTAAGGGGGTGTTTGAAAATGTGTTTGGGAAGTTCTTTTGAAAAAAAAAAAAAAATTTAAATTTTTTTTAAATTAAAAAATTTTGATGTTTTTAAATAATTTTCATGTGCTAATATCAAAAATAATTTTTTTAAAATAAAATAAAAATCATTTTGATGCATTTCTAAATAAAAATTACTTTCAAAAGCAACCTTAACTACATTCCCAAACATGCATTAAGATGTTCAGCTTGTCGTGGTGAGACCCTGTCTGATGATGGCATTATGGCTCTGCATTACTAATATATAGAAGAAAACCACGACCTTAACAAGATGAGCTATAAAGTTTAGTGGCCTGTAAGTACCCAAATTCATTTTCTCGGATACTGTTCAAGTACAATAATATGGTTTATCAAAATTGACAAATAGCCAAGAGATAACTGATGGGGCCAATAAATCAGCTTAGGCAGTTCAGGCAGCAGAAGCTGGAATTCAGCAGATCGGTGCACATGCTCACCAACATTCCATGTGTGCTACCTATTTTTCCCACAGCAGATAACTTATGTTTTTGTGTATATTATTTGATGTCCAGCTATTAGTCAAGAGAGGGCTGGTCTGCCACATCTCACTGCTGCAGCCTATTGTTGCTGGTGCTGCAAAGAAGACTTCCCGAGCTGTTGGTCAAGCCACTAAGATAATCATGAATATTACACCACGAGGAGAATTCAATTCAGATAAAGAACATGAGATTGCAATTGATAGGGTGGAAATAAAAGAGGTCTGACTTCTGGTTTCGACAAACACGTATACATATAATAGTTCACTACACGTGATGTTGTAAATGCCCTCGTACCACTTTTGTCTTTACCTCATGGGACGTCAAATTTTAATTTTGTCCAATACTCTTTGGTTTCAAAATTTTACGCGTTGGATCCTTTGGCTATGGACTGTCCTTTTCCTTCCGTGAGAAAGAAGGAAAAAAGATTGAAGCAAATGCAAACTCTTTACCACCTCAACAGGGT
This sequence comes from Salix arbutifolia, assembly GCA_025169955.1. Lineage (NCBI taxonomy): Eukaryota > Viridiplantae > Streptophyta > Magnoliopsida > Malpighiales > Salicaceae > Salix > Salix arbutifolia. The sequence goes on from CM045914.1 coordinate 3,772,339, forward strand.
TGCCTGGTGCAAATTGTAGCAAACGCAATCTCTTTACAGCCACAAATTGAAGCAAGTGCAACCTCTTTACAACCACAACAGGGTTGCCTGGTGCGTGCTCTACTACAAGTCTCTATTAAAATATGAAATCCCAGCTGTCTTCTTCTGGGGGGGGGGTAGGATATCTGTAAGAACATCTTTCTAATTATAATGAGCAGCTTCTGTCATTTACATCGTATGTCATTGATTAACAAATATAAGTGGTCAAAAGCAGCAAAGGTAAAAGGAGCTACAAGTTTAGACTAGATGACTCATAGTTTGGATAGTAGATAATCTGTTAGTTTCCATGATGGCTATTTTATTTGAAAAGAAAGCTGAAATGTCAATTACACAAGCAAGTATTGTAGTCGAAGTAGTCTCGTTTCCAACAAGGTTGTCGGTGTTTACTCAAAGGATATTTTCAATTGTTCTCACCCAACTGATCCTATGCTTGTGGTTGCTTTAGCGGTTGCTCAATATATGGAATATATTATTTCTGTGAATTCTAGTGCTAGTTCTTGTTTCACTTCTCGGACTCCTGCTGTTAGAATCAATAAGGTAAGGAAGGCTCCTATATTAGAACTCTAAAATGCAATGTTGACGCATCTTGGACTCAAGTACTAAAAGGAGGAAATTGATTGTGTGATTTGTGATGAGCAAGGGTGTTTTATCGCTACTAAGACTGCGTTCCTTAATTGTTTCACCTCTCCAAAACCTATGGAAGCTATTGTTGTTAATGTTAAGGAACTATCTTACCTAAAAGGTTAAGCTTTTAGTTGAGGCTCTAGAATATGATTTATATTATTATCTAACACACCCCTTCAAATGAAAGCCTTTTGGGCTTGAAACTTGCGCAGACCCATATTACCTTGTGCTTAATTTTCATCAAATAAAATAGGGGTGGTGAGATTCGAACTCGTGACCGTTGGGTCAAGAAGGCTCTGATACAATGTCAAGAAACCATCTCAACTAAAAGCTTAAGCTTTTATTTGAGTCTTCAGAATATGATTTATTTTATTCTCTAATAATTAACGGTGTTAAACAATCCAAAAGAGAAAATTAAGAAAAGGATAATAATTCATGATGTCAAAAAAACACATGCTTAACCTAAATACAAAAGGACTATATATAGGCTAAAGCAAACATATTATTCTACCTTTAATGAAGAGTAAATAACCTAACCTATATATTATATACTCTTAACATCTCCCATCAAACTCACGATACGACATCTACAAGCATCGAGAGTTTTCCAAGTAGAAAATGAAATCGAGAAATAGAATGCGACTTGGTAAATACATTTGCAATCTGTTAAGAAGAGGAAACAAAAGGCAGAGTGATGATGTCATTCTTAAGATGATGACGAGTACGGTGACAATTGATCTCAATATACTTTGTTCATTCATGAAAAACCAAAATGTGAGCAACTCAAAGAACTCTAGTTATCACAATACATACGAGTGAGATGAAAAAAGAGAAGCTCTCAAGTTAGCATCCACTACAATTAGAAATATCAGAAGTTTGTACATTCTATAAAGCTCTTGTACATGCTAAATATCTCAAATGAGAAGATGAAGCATGACCTATACAATAATCCCATCAATAAAAACTAGAAGATAAATGACTCAATCGAAAAGAAGACAAATTAACACTAGTAGTAGCAATAGCAGCAACAACAAACATTGTTAACTCATCTAGAATATATAGTCCCTTCTCTCTATGACCTGTCCCAATTAGCTTCTGAGACTGCAGATCCTGCACATCACAAAAAGAAGAGGAAAATATGACTATATAATCACCAGAATCACATATTTAACCAACAGAAGCAAGATTCAATGTCAAGTTCATAATGAGAAAGACATTGGAAGGGACACGTGAGGTGTAATAATGGAACCAACACTTGCTAAAGGCATAGGAGTGTCATTAATAAATCATGATATGAATAGATAGCGAAGGGACACAAACCCAAAAGATGAAGGATATGGATCAAGGTTGTTAAAATTGCAATTTGACTCGTAAAATCATCAAAAGAACAAATCTTGTAAAATCGGGTAGAAAAATCAGACCTTGATAAAATCGGATCTAACTCGGTAAAATCAGTTAGTTACATAAAATCAGATCAAATCGGTTTGATTTTATGATCCGCTCACCCCCTCGATCTGTTAATTAATTTCCTTTTCTCCAATTCTTCTTCTCATCACTATAGCCACTCCCCACTCAAACCAATTCTTCTTTTCCCAATAAATGTTAGGTTTTGAGAGAGAGTGTGGAAAGATTACCTATTGCAAGGAGTATCAGGAGTTGGCATGTGAGCAAGATCAGTGTATCTCACAAAACCTAACCAAAAACTCATTTCCTCTTTCTCTCTCTTGTATTTTACTTTTAAGCTCCTTTACATAGATACTCCTTTGTCTGTATTTATTTAGCATTAATAATTTTGTTAAAATTGTGTGATTTTTCCCCTAAAACAATTTTAGTTGTGATTTTATGATTTTTGTACGAAAATATTTTACATATGATTTTATGATTTTACGATCCGATTTTACAATTCGAGTTTAAATGCTAATTCCGTATTGTGTCAAAATCGTGATTTTGACAACCTTGATATGGAGACATATGATGTGAAGTAACAGAATTCAAGATCCATTCAGATTGACCCATAGAAGAAAAGGCAAGCATAGTTTGTGGCTATAAGGGGAGAAAATTCTGAAACTACTCGGCTAGAGTACTAGGATCGATAAAGAAAGTTGAAGAAACTGTTGCTACATTATTATATGGTGGTTTATAACCCTGAATTGGTTTATGAGCATTAGATTATAATTAGTTACCAGGTTTCTAGGATTGAGTCTATTTTCTTAACTTAGGACACTAAGCTTTCCAATGACACTTCTGTTTATAGAAACTGCACTCATCAAAAACAACCCTTATGTAAGGTCTAGACTGATTACTGGAAATTGTTTGGAATGAGCTGTTAACATAGAAGGATTAGAGAGAATGTCCTTTTCAGACGAAGAGTGGAGACATATTTCTTCAGCCAATGGCTCACTGATAGTTAAGTGAATAGAGGGAAGTGGGGAACGATGCAGAATTAAACCTCTCAGTCCTTCAAATTCACTGTGAAATGCTGTTAAAAACTATACCAATTGTTGTTACTCTCTTTAATATAGGCAACGCATGCCTTTAATTCTGCTGATTCTATATGAGAGAATTGATCTCAAAGTTCTGTCATAGGAGAATAAAACTCTTGAATAGTCATATTCTTTTGGTGAATAGCTCGTATATCATTCTCCAATTGATACTATTTTGCAAAATTCAATTGCGTAAATAACATTTTCAAATTATCCCACACTTCCTTTGTTGTGTCATACTTTGCCAATTGCGTAATTATAGAATACTCAACAAAATTGTTAGTCCAAGTAATAATCGTTGCATTGTTTGCTTCTCAAGTATCTATCAAAGCAACATGACCCTGATCAGTATTTTGAGGTTTCACAGGAGTACCAATAACATATCCCTACATCGTTTTACCCTTTAAAAATTTATCGTCACATAATTCCAATACGAATAATTCTTTCCATCTAACCTCATACTCATAGATTGAAGCGAATCATCTATTTGAGTAGCCATAATGAACATATGAAGAAAAAAAAGAGCAGATAACAATAGAGTCGAAATACTAGATTGTAGAAATCAAAAGGAAGGTGAAATACCAGATTGCAGAAACCAAGGTTATTAAAAACGCGAGTTGACTCGCAAAATCATACGATTTTGTGAGTCAACTCAATAAAGACTCAGAAAGAAAAATCGAAACCGGTCAAACTCGGTCAAAATCGGGTTGACTCGTAAAATCGAACCGAATCGGTCCGATTTTACGAGTTCAAGGTATTCGGCCGGGGCTTTGAGGCTTGAGCTTTCGTTTTAAATTTTTCGTTTCTTTCATTTACATATTTCATTTGCAGCTCAATTCTTAAATCAAAATCCTCTCTTCTCTTTCGTGTTCGGCCTTCACTTCGCTCTTCAACTTTCAAGTTTCAATCTTTCTTTTTCATAGTCATTGAAGAGGATGAGGAGGAAGAGAGTAAAGGAGAAGAGGATGAGGGAGATGACTGATGAGGGTGGGCGGCGACGTGAGAGAAGAGAATTAGGGATTTAGGGTTAGTTAATGGGGATTGGCCCTTTTATACTAGTAGTTATAACTTATAATAATAATAAAAAAGAAGAAGGAGGTTTCTACTTTCTAGGGTGGGGGGTGTTGTTATAAATTAATAATAATAATAATAATAATAATTGTTGCTACCCAATTTTTGACTCTTTATTTTTTTATGTTTCGAAAAAAAATATATTTCAAAAATAGATTTTTGTTCAAGGGCGAAAATGAGCATTTTGGGAGTTTAATGGTCGATTGGGGGTTAAATCGCGAAAATCAGGAGCCGAGGGCCAGTTTAGAAAGTTGCGCGAGGCAAAGGTTGAGATTGAATTTTTGATGGGATTTAATTGCACAAAAAAATTTAAATCCAATTGGGTGCATTTAGAAAAATTTAAAAAGACCAAATCATATTTTTACATTCTTTTGATTTTTTGAAATCTGCATAAAAAAGGAAGCATGCACTGTTCCGGCATGTTGCATTTAATTTAAAATCACGTTGATTTTCAGCAGATCAACCCAAATTTTCTTCCCATATCAGTTGATTTTTTACCCGATTCATCTCCTTCACAGCAAAGCAGATCAGCATCTGCCTAATTCTCCTCTGATTTTTTCAATTTGCTATCTGCGTTAAACACTTTCCTTAACAGCGCAAGTCTTCTCGGCTATATAACAGCCTGCACGGTGAGGTAAAAAGAGGAGGAAAAAAAAGAGAGAAGTTCAGGCAGAAAGGAGAGAAAAAGGATAGGAAAAAAACGAAAAAAAGAAGAAAGCACAGCACCTTCATCTCGGAGCAGCTCTCTCCCTCTCTCTCTCGGTCTCGTTTCCTCTGCCTCTCTCTCTAAAAAAAACAGACCTCTGTTTCTTTCTCACTCTCGGCCAGCCAAGCATAACCACTGTCGACCACCATCATTCCTCTTTCTCATCACCATAAGCCGCCCCTCAACCCCAGAAACTCCTCCATCATCTCAGGCGAAGGGAGAGGCGACGACAGCCGCGACAACAGCAGCCCCTGCAACGTGACAGCAAACATTCCGACGAATATTCCGGCCACCTCAGGCCACCATATCCGACGCCACCACGACCAAAAGAACCACCTCGGAATCCTCTACCCAAAGGTGTTAACAGGTAAGCTTTTCATTACACTTGGAAAATTGGTGCATCACTATTCATCACCCCTGCATTTGCAAAATTTTGCATGCAGAGGGGGGCTCTCCGCGTGGGCTTGGCGGGCCGGGCCTTGTGCCCGGCCTGGCCCTGAGGGGCTTCCAGCGTCTGGGCTGGAAGCCCAGCCCAGTTGCGTCTGGGCTGCCAGCCATCTGGGCTAGCAGCCCAGCCTGGAGGCAAGGTGGGCTGGGCTGTCAGCCCAGCCCGAATTTGGGTGGGCTGACAGCCAGCCCACCGAAAAATAAAAATATAAAAATATAAATTTTTCAAAAAAATATTTTTATTAAAGAAAAAATGTGTTGTTTTCTTGCATACGGCCAATACACTAGCATATTTTAAAAAATTATTTTCTTTAAAAAATATATATATTAGCTTGGGTTTTGAAGAGAAAATGAGTTTTAGCATGGATTTCTCAAAGAAAAAAATCATTTCTTGCATTTTGAGATTTTACAACATGTTTGTAAAATCCAAAGGGTATTGGCCAATATGTCAAAAAATATAAAAATCTTATTTTTTGGAGTTTATTATTCACCATCGGTATTTGGATAAATAAATCCTAAGGGGTTAATATCCAAAATATTCGGCGGGAATGATATGCTATTATTCACCATCGGTATTTGGATAAATAAATCCTAAGGGGGTTAATATCCAAAATATTCGGCGGGCATGATATGCTATTATTCACTGTTGGTATTTGGATAAATAAATCCTAAGGGGTTGATATCCAAAATATTCGGCGGGAATAATATGCTATTATTCACTGTCGGTGTTTGGATAAATAAATCCTAAGGGGTTGATATCCAAAATATTCGGCGGGAATGATATCCCATTTGTCATTTAATTAACATATTTTTTTTGAAAGCTCAAAGCCATAGCAAATTATAAGCAAACCAAAACATCAAGCAGCTTACCTTAGGTAGGGCGTACTAGGGGTGCTAAAACCTTCCCTTTACGCAACCAGTCCCTTACCCTAGAATCTCTGAAAGACCAGTTTTAGGTTTCCTAGTATCCATTTATACTAGGTGGCGACTCCCTTTTTTCACGAAAATAGATAATCCCCTCGACACAAGATATTTCCCCGTACGCGGGGAAGAGTCGTCACGACGCCGCGCTCGTCATTTTTGGGGTGCGACAGAATGGCGACTCCACTGGGGACTTGGACTAAGCTTGATATTTTTGTTTGTTTATAATATGTTATTGTTTTTCATGTCGCTATGTGATTTATATATATATTTTTAGAAGCTTTAGCATGCATCTTTACATATTCTGTCATCATAATATGCTTTGTCATGCATCACTTTTATTTATTTTGAGAGCACACACTCAAACTTTAAGTTAAGTGGGGGACATGCAGCTTTCCTATGACTTGAGTCAAGGTTGAAGTTTGTGTTAACCCCAACTCTTTGCTGAGTGTTTAGACTGGTAGTGATTGGTATACGTGCCATCGCGCTATTTGCTAAACCCCCATATCTCTTTACGAGGGTGATCCACTGGGACAACAAGAGGACTCTCTTTAGAAGACAAGTAGTAAACCTACCCTATGTCTCAGTAAAGGAAGTTGATGAAGCATAGTGAGTGCTGGTAGTGGACTAGTTGAAAAAGACCCCTGCCAAGATCTCCATCATGTCATTAATCCTCAGTTCTGAGCCACATCGTAATGCCTTGAAAAAGGTACTGAACGAGGCATACGTACCTCAAGATATTGAAAAAAGGACTATGGAGCATCTAGTAAGGAGGATCCATGCTTCAAATTACTTGTATTTCACGGAAGATGAACTTGATGCTGAAGGAACTGGACATAACAAGCCTTTGTATATCACGGTCCGATACAAAGATTGTCTCATCGGTAAAGTTCTCATCGATAATGGATCAGCCTTTAATGTGTTGCCAAGGCATATGCTGAATGAGATGCCAGTGGATCCCTCCCATATGTAGCCAAGTGTGATGACGGCTAGAGCATATGATGGTTCACCAAGGCAAGTGTTAGGATCGATCGAAGTTGAGCTAGCCGTGAGTCTGCAAGTTTTTCTGGCAACCCTTCAAGTGATGGACATTTACCCTTCCTATAGCATGTTGTTAGGAAGACCATGGATACATTCTGCAGGAGCGGTCACCTCCTCGCTGCATCAATGTTTGAAGTACATTGCCAATGGTGTCCTGGTTACCGTTAAGGCTGAAGAGACTATATCGATGATAAAAAATATGGCGGTACCTTTCATTGAAGCTGAAGATTGTATGGACGGAAACCTGCATGCGTTCGAGGTTGTGAATACTGAATGGGTACCTGAGAACACTATAATAAGAAAACCAAGGATCTCAAAGGCCACCAAAATGACCGCTAAAAACCTGTTAAAGCATGAGATTCCTGCCTGATTTGACGCAGGAAAAAGGAAAGTCGAATGGATTGGTGTAACAAAGTTGAAAGCTGCAGAACAAAGGTTTGGGCTGAGATATAAGCCTAGAAAAGAGGATTACAAGTAGGCTGCTGGTGCAAGAAGAGAAAAGAGAATGGCGAGGATTGAAGGAAGGAAGTCTGGAGAAGAAAATTTAGTCATTCCTCCGATCAGGGTTTCATTCCCAAAGGCTGCATATGTGATGCAACCTGACCAGGGACATGAAAACTCCCTTCAGAAGCTCTCATCTATGAGCATAAACATTGTGGAAGAGGAAGAAGTCAAGGGCATTGCCAGGAAGACTCATTCTGGAAGAAGGGATGAAGAACTGCCACAATTAACCATCTATGCTCTGGAGGAAGTCACTGCCCATACATGTATTCGGAAGCTAGCCGAGGGAGAGAAGTTCCAGAATTGGGTGACCCAAGAAGCTCCATTGGTTTTCAGAATGTAATAAACAATGCCTATTGGATTAAAATATTTTCTCTGATAATTTCATTTTGTTTTAGTTTTTGACATTCGAGGCTCAACGGGTCGATCGAATTTTATCTTTGTTTTGTTTGAATAGAATGTTTCTTTTAATGAGATCATGCATTTTTAGATCATCTTGTTTTTATTTTTATTTGTGCATTTACACTCACTTTCCGCTTTCAGGAACCCTGAAAGCGGAACTTCTACAACAACACCTTCACTTTACACTGAGAATGAATGGTTGAATTTTAATGAATTTATAATAGTTGTAGAAGAGGAAGAAAAGGATGAAAATAGCATTAGAGAATTCACAAAATTAATAGAACAACATGAACAGGTTTGGAAACCCGCTAAAGAAGAACTTGAAACCATAAATGTGGGTAATGAAGAAAGACAGAGAGAGCTTAGGATAGGAACTCTGATCACGCAGAAGGAAAGAGAAGACTTGATTACACTGCTTCGAGAATACATAAATGTTTTTGCTTGGTCTTACGAGGATATGCCGGGATTGGATACAAATATCGTGGTACACAGGGTACCGCTGGAAGAAGGATGCAGGTCGATCAAGCAAAAGCTAAGAAGAACTCATCCAGAAGTTTTGATCAAAGTAAAAGCAAAAATTAAAAAACAATGGAACGCTGAGTTTTTAGAAGTAGTCAAATATCCACAATGGGTGTCAAACATAGTGGTAGTACCCAAAAAGGAGGGTAAAATTAGAGTTTGTGTGGATTTTAGGGACTTAAATTGTGCTAGCCCTAAAGATAATTTTCCTCTACCACATATAGACATGTTAGTTGACAATGCAGCTCATAGCTCCACATATTCCTTTATGGACGGGTTTTCGGGCTACAATCAGATAAAAATGGCACAAGAAGATAAGGAGAAGACAACATTCGTGACACCATGGGGAACCTTCTGCTACAAAGTCATGCCATTTGGGTTAAAAAATGCTGGGGCCACTTACCAAAGGGCTATGGTGACTTTATTTCACGACATGATGCACAAGGAGATTGAAGTATACGTGGATGACATGATTGCTAAATCTGGGGAAGGAGAGAATCATGCCCAGATATTGAAAAAATTGTTTGAAAGGCTTAGGAAATATAGGTTGAGGCTTAACCCTGCAAAGTGTTCATTCGGGGTGAAATCTGGGAAGTTGTTAGGATTTGTGGTGAGCGACAAAGGGATAGAAGTGGATCCTGAGAAAGTAAAGGCTATTCGAGCCATGCCAACTCCCAAGTCTGAGAAAGAAGTAAGAGGTTTTTTAGGAAGGTTAAATTACATCGCTCGATTTATATCCCAATTAACCACGACTTGTGATCCAATCTTTCATTTGTTAAGGAAGAACAATCCTGGGATTTGGAATGAAGAGTGTGAAGAGACTTTTGAGAAGATTAAGCAGTACCTGCTAAATCCACCCCTACTTGTTCCTCCTGTACCAAAAAGGCCATTAATATTGTACTTAACGGTGACTGAAACAACGATGGGATGTGTGCTTAGACAACAAGATGAATCCGGAAGGAAGGATAGGGTCATTTATTACCTAAGTAAGAAGTTCATGGAGTGTGAGTCTAGGTAGACTATGATTGAGAAGTTGTGTTGCGCACTAGCATGGGCTGCGAAGAGGTTACGACAATATATGTTGTATCATACCACATGATTAATTTCCAAATTAGACCCGTTGAAGTACATCTGTGAAAAGCCCTACCTATCCAGTCGAATTGCAAGGTGACAGGTTCTTCTAGCTGAGTATGACATAGTGTATATGACAAGGAAAGCTGTAAAAGGGAGTGTTATTGTCGATCACCTGGCGGACCATGCTATGGAAGATTACGAGCCGTTAGACTTTGATTTTGCCTGATGAAGATGTGTTGTCAGTCGAGGAAGGAAAACCAGAATGGTGGACTATGTATTTTGATGGTGCTGTAAACGTATGTGGTAACGGAGCAGGAGCAGTGATAATATCTCCTGACAAGAAACAATATCTAGTTTCAACTAAGTTACAATTTGGTTGCACTAACAACACTGCCGAGTATGAGGCCTGTATTCTTGGTTTAGAGACTGCATTGGAGTTGAATGTAAAAAAGATAGATGTGTATGGGGACTTAATGCTAATTATTTGTCAGGTAAAAGAGGAATGGCAAACCAATGAAGAAAAGCTAATACCTTACCAAGAATACCTATCTAAACTGGCTGAAGAATTTGAGAAATAGAGTTCACCCATTTAGGAAGGGAAGGAAATCAGTTTGCAGATGCTTTGGCCACACTAGCTTCTATGGCTAAAATAGACTTCGGGCAAAACTTACAGCCGATACACATTGATATCAAAAATAACCCAGCTCATTGTTGCTCAGTCGAAGGAGAAATAGATGGAAACCCTTGGTACTACGATATCAAGAACTTCATCCGAAACCAGACTTATCCCATGGGGGCATCCAACATTGAAAAGAAGACCTTGAGGAGACTAGTAATGGATTTTTATCTTGATGGGGAAGTTTTGTATAAGAGGTCATCTGACGGGACTTTGTTGAGATGTCTAGATAAAACTGAAGCCAAAGACGCGTTACAAGAAGTCCATGAAGGGATCTGCTCAACTCATGCTAGTGGACATATGATGGCTAGAAAAATACAAAGCGTTGGTTATTTTTGGATGGCATTAAAGAAGGATTGCATTGACTATGTCCGCAAGTGTCATAAGTGTCAGATCTACGGGGACAAAATTAATGCCCCTCCGGCCCCTCTATTTAACTTGATATCTCTGTGGCCTTTTACAATGTGGGGAATTGATGTGATTGGGCCTATCAACCCAAAAGCCAGCAATGGTCATAGGTTCATTCTCGTGGCTATCGACTATTTTACAAAATGGGTAGAAGCCGGGTCATTTGCTCATGTAACGCAAAACATAGTGAAGAAATTTGTTGAGAGAGATTTGATATGTCAGTACGGACCACCAGAAAAGATTATAACTGATAATGCACAGAACTTCAACGGGAAATTAATAACAGAACTCTGCGCTAAATGGAAGATCAAGCACTCAAATTCCTCGCCTTATAGACCAAAGATGAATGGTGCGGTAGAAGCTGCTAATAAGAATGTCAAGAAGATTATTCAGAAGATGGTAGTCACCTATAAGGATTGGCATGAGATGTTGCCATTTGGCCTTCATGCATACCATACCGCAGTTCGGACCTCAACAGGAGCCACTCCGTACATGTTGGTGTATGGAATGGAGGCAGTAATGCCTTTAGAGGTAGAAATCTCATCATTAAGAGTATTGATAGACTCTGAACTGAAGAAGCAAAATGGGCAAAAATCAGATATGAACAATTGAATTTGATCAGCGAAAAGAGGTTAGCCGTAATCTGTCATCATCAATTATACCAAAGAAGGATGGCCAAATCATATGACAAGAAAGTCCGACCTCGAAAATTCCAAGAAGGAGATCTGGTACTGAAGAAAATATTGCTTGTACCATGGCAAGATCAGAGTAAATGGGCCCCAAACTATGAAGGCCCTTATGTGGTGAAGAAGTCATTCTCAGGAGGAGCTTTGCTCTTATCAAGAATGGATGGAGAGGATCTAGTTAGGCCTGTGAATTCTGACTCTGTAAAGAAATATTATGCCTGATATTTTGTAACCTCCCAATCAATAAGATAAAATTCGGCCATGAATTCTCGTTACAAGAAACTTTTTCTTCACAAAGTGCATGATCTCATAATATTTATTTTATGTTTTCTTATTTATTTTATTTGAACTTGACATGTTTTGTACACCACGCTGGGGGCAAAAACAAAAAAAAATCATAGCTTCTGAAACACCATCTACAAAATTTGTTTAAAATGGTGATTTGCATTAAAAGTGTCAATTTACATGAACAAAACCATGTTTTGAGATATTCTTTTAAAAAATATCTGCTTGAGTTTTAAACATCGATAAAAATATAATAAAAGGGAAACTTCAATGGAGCAAGAAAGGGGACTATGTGGAACAAAAAATCTCTTCACCAAGCGTGAAAATATAGCGCGGGGAACACATTTTATGAAGGAAGACTACAATGAACAGGGGGACCTATGTTTCTAAAAGGAGGTAACAAAAATATGCATGTTATATTGTCATAACACTAACCTGACAGGAAAGGTGTGGCGAAAGCCAATGTAAATATGGAGAAACAGAATCTCAGGTCAACAAAACCACGAAAGATGAATTGAGGACCAGTACTGTTTCGTTTCTCGAGACGGGTAGGTCACCCAGTATAATGAAACCACCCTCACCATCTCTATCTTCCATCCGGGTAGGTCACCCGCAATAATGAGACCCTCGTCTTCAATCCGGGTAGGTCACCCATCACCATTAAGACCATACTAACCTGGGTAAGTCACCTGTCATAATGAGACCCGGGTAGGTCACCCGTCACCATTGAAACCATTCTAACCCGGGTAGGTCACCCGTCATAATGAGACCCGGGTAGGTCACCCGTCACCATTGAGACCATTCTAACCTGGGTAGGTCACCCGTCATAATGAGACCCGGGTAGGTCACCCGTCACCATTGAGACCATTCTAACCCGGTAGGTCACCCGTCATAATGAGACCCGGGTAGGTCACCCGTCACCATTGAGACCATACTAACCCCGGTAGGTCACTAGTTATAATGAGACCAGGGTAGGTCACCCGTCACAATGAGACCAACTTCATCATTCTTTACAACACTTACTAGCTAAAGTATTTTACAAAAACTTTAGTCGTAAGCATTGTAAAGAAGAGGGCAACTGTCATAACCCAATTTTGGGTCATTCCCAAATCTACCCAAAAATAACGAAAAAAATAAAATAAAAGAGGCTAGTGTTGGTAGGAGAATCAAGGTGGAAATTTTGGATGTTTTCGAGAGCTCGATCGTACCTCTTTTGTGCCCAGAAATGAAAGAAAATGCAGATTCAAGGCTAAAATAATTTATTATCGGATAAATCTGCGTTAAAATTAAGTCAAAAGATATAATTATATTTTATGGGCTAATTTGATTTAATTGTTGGCCAATTTAAAAGTGTAATTATGCTGGAAAATTAATTTAGGGTCTAATCGAAGGGTTTAATCAAGCGCAAGGACTCAATTATACTTTAAATTAGTCAAATTAATTTTATTAAGGGTTTAATTGATGAAAAATCAAGTTCTTAAATTCAATTCAGGTTCAATTGATGAGATTTGAATTTTCAGAGACCAATTTGAATTTTTCCAAGCAAATCTGCGAAATCGGGGGCCAAATTGAATTAAATCGAGAGTTTAATGGTCGATTGAGGGTTAAATTGCACAAATAAAAAATAAAGGACCAAAATATAAGAGGCGCGCGAAGTCAAGGCTGGTGTTGAAAGTATGACGGCAGGTATAATTGCACAAAATCATAAGTTAAAATTAAATTGGGGGTGCAATTAGAGCAATTATAAATTGAGGGACCAGATTGCATTTACACCCCAAAGTAACAGACCACGCATGCCTGCACCACTGACAAGCCGCTGCACCCACCGTCGACAAGCCACCTGCACCCGCCGCCGACAGACCACTGCACGTCGCCGCCGGCCGACCTACTGTTGCAGGAGATAGGCCACCGTTTGCTTGCAACGGTAACTCCTGCACTCCCTATATAAAAATGAACGAACAAGACGAAAGAGAAGGAGGAGGAAACAGAGAAAAAATCCAGTAAGAACACACAAAAAAGCAGAGATTATTGAGGAAAATTTACGTAAAAAAAACAAACAATCTTCTTCACTAGCCCCGGCAACCAGTTCCCTCTCTCTCGTGGTTTGCAGTCCCTCTCTCCCTCTAAAACCAGTCAAGCTCTCTCTCTCTCTCCCCCTCTCGGTCAGCAACTCCAGCCACCGTCTCCGACCACCGTGCATCACCCCGTCATCGCCAAAAGCTCCCTCTCCACGCCAGAAGCCCATCCGTGGTCTCAGGCGAAGGCAGCAGCAGCAGCACCCGTTGTAGTGACGTGACCCGTGCATTTTATGACGCCCACTCCGGCCACCACAGGCCACCATTTCCGACGCCACCACGACCAGGAGAACCACCTCAACCTCCTCTACCCAACGGTGTTAATAGGTGCGCCGTTCGTTACACTCCAAAATTTGTCATATTACTGTTCATCTTCCCATTTTTTGCATGCGCGGGGAGTGAATTAATTCACTCCCCGCAGGGTCAGTTGAGCCGGGCTTTGTGCCCGGCCTGACCATCAAAGAGGACGGGCTTCCAGCCCGAGACTAGTGGGCCGAGAGCCCGACCCGACAATAAATGGGCTGAAAGCCAAGTCCAAGATTAAGTGTGCCTCCAGCCTAGTAGGAAACAATTTGGGTCGCGAGCCCAACCCAATTTGGAGGTAGGTTGTTAGTCCAGCCCAGTGAGTGGGCGGGCAGGTAGCCCAGCAATGGGCTGGCAGCCGGCTGGGCGGCCAGCCTATCCATGAATAAAAAATAATAAAAAATACAAAAAATACAAAATATATTTTTGTTTAAAAAAATAAAAAATAAAAAATGTTGTTTTTGTGCATACGGCCAATACACTAGCATATTTTCAAAATTATTTCTCTTTCAAAAAAAAATATATAGTATCTCGGAGTTTTAAGAAAAAATGTGTTTTAGCATGGATTTCGCAAAGAAAAATCATTCTTGCATTTTTGGATTTTACAACATGTTTGTAAAATCCAAAGGGTATTGGCCAATATTCCAAAAATATCAAAACCTTGTTTTTGGTGATTCATATTATTCACTATTGGTATTTGGATAAATAAATCCTAAAAGGATCAATATCTAAAATATTGGCGAGGATAATTCGTTATTATTCATCATTGGTATTTGGATAAATAAATCCTAAAAGGGTCAATATTCAAAATATTATCGGGGATAATTTGTTATTATTCACCGTTGGTATTTGGATAAATAAATCCTAAAAGGGGTAATATTCTAAATATTTTACGGGAATAATACACCATTATCGTTTAACCAACATATTTTTGAAAAACTAACACCATAGCAAATTATAGGCAAACCAAAACACCAAGTAGCTTACCTCATGTAGGGCGTACTAGGGGTGTTAAAACCTTCCCTTTACGCAACCAGTCCCTTACCCTAGAATCTCTAAAAGACTAGTTTAGGTTTCCTAGTAACCATAATACTAGGTGGCGACTCCCTTTTTCACGAAAATAAAGATAAAACCTCGACATTGAATTCCCCCGCTCACGGGAAGAGTCGTCACGACGCTGCGCTCTCGCGGAGAGTGCGACAAGCTATACACACACACACACACACACACATACACACACACACGCACAAGTAATATCCTACTATAATATATATAGATATTACTTGTGCGTGCGTGCGTGTGTGTGTGTGTAGCTTTGGTGTATGGATAATGAATTTATTCCGGATAAATTAAGATTTAAGAAGAAGAAAAGCTTGGAATTGAAAAAAGGAGTCGAAGAAAAAGAAACAATGGAGTTGAAGGGGAGAGAGAAAATGGGGGTTGAAAAAACAAAAAGCTATGCAATTTGTTTTAGAAATAATTATTGTTTTTTGTTTTTAATACAATATTTGATAAATTATGGTTTGCTCGTGTGACAAAAATCAAATTAGACAATATATATTTTATCCTCGTATACAATAAATATAAATCTGTAATTTTTTTTTCACAAACCTCCTATCTCTTTTCTATATGTGATTGTGATTTCTCAATGCATTATTTTTTTTCTTTCTAAAAATACAACACACCCATACAAAACACATTAAATTTAAAGCAATATTTGTATACTCAATCTCTTCTTAAACGTATTGGGAGCTAAAAATCTCTTGATGATATTACCATATTTAACCTTTTTTAAATGATAAAACCACCTGATTTGATAAACTAAGATTGCCATGAGAGATCATTATATATAATTTGGATATGTATAATTCCAGTCAAGATCACTCGTGTTTCGTGTGGAATAGCAAATCCTACGAGTTCTCATCCTGACTGTTGATTATTATAAATCTATGGACGTGATTGATCATGGATCACGAACCAGGATATACACTTTCACGTGTTTTTGCATCAAACTTGAACTAGCTAGCATGTTAAGGGATTTTGAACTTTCTAGTAATGCCAATGTCATTAATTATGGGATTTTGATTTTGAATTGTAATCAATTAATTGTTTTGCTCCTTGTAATTGTTGTAGTTTTTTTTTTTTTGCTTTTGTATGGATGTTGTTTTTTGTGTGTAAACTTTTTAGTAAACACGAATTAATGGAATTTTGTTTTAGCCTATGTTAAGAATATAGCCGTTGTAAAGTAACCGTTAGAATATAGCCGTTAATATGGCCGTTAGAATATAGCCGTTGTAAAGTAGCCGTTAGAATATAGCCGTTAATATAGCTGTTAGAATATAGCCGTTGTAAAGTAGTTTTTTAGTTTTGTAATTACTATACAAGTTCATTCTCAATTGTAATGAGAAGATAACTCTGAAAATATACGAATTCATACTTTTAACATGGTATCAGAGCGAATCTCGAATTTTTTATCTTGAAATGTATTTGTTTTTCTCTCGAATCTCGAATTTTTTTTCTTGAACCGTATTTGTTCATCTCGAAATTAATCCCAGAAATCCATACACCCTTCACAAAGCCCTAAATGGAGAAAGTCTCTGTCTCTCTCGAAAACAAGGAACTCACCATGGAAGAACGAAACCTCCTCTCCATGGCTTACAAAAACGTGATCGGTGCTAGACGTGCTTCGTGGAGGATTATTTCCTCGATCGAGCAGAAAGAGGGGAGTCGTGGTAACAAAGACCACGTGTCTGTGACTCGTGACTATAGGGCTAAGATTGAGATCGAATTGTCTTTGATTTGTGACGGGATCTTGAAGGTGCTCGACTCAAAGGTGATTCCAGTGGCCAAGGCTGGTAATCCGAAGTGTTTCTATTTGAAGATGAAGGGAGATTATCACAGGTATTTGGATGAGTTCAAAACTGGTGGGCGGTTATGTACTCATTGCGGTGAATCGGGTCATTTGAAACACAAATGCTATGAAATTATTGGCTATCCTGACTGGTGGAATTTTCAGAAGAAACCTCGTAAAAATATTGGAACAAATGTGGTAAATTTTACGGAAGCAGAACAAGGACAACCTACGGCGAACGTTGTTCATCCAGGTATCATTGGTAAAACTTCTGCAGTCTCTGTTATTTCTAAGAATAGTTCTTGGATTATTGATACAGGTGCATCCGATCATATGACTAAAGACCCTGGTAACTTAAATTCCTTAAAACCTTGCTCTCGGTCAATTATTTATACCGCTAATGATAGTACTTCTCCAATTACCGGAGAAGGATCTGTGATCTTGAATGATTCTCTCACCCTGGATACCGTTCTTATTGTTCCATCTCTTACGTATAACCTTCTGTCAGTTAGTCAAATTACTGCTACTCTTAAGTGCACGGTAACGTTTTGGCCTCAGTTTTGTGTTTTTCAGGACATTCTAACCCGGAAGATTCTTGGTTATGGTGTTAAACGGGACAACATGTATTTCTTGGAATTAACAGAAAAGGAGGGGTCAATGCTGGGTCACGCACATCAGACCAGAAGTAAGGATCAAGCTCACGCTCTCGTCTGGTTGTGGCATCGACGACTCGGACATCTTTCTTTTGGGTACCTTAAGAGGTTACAACCACACTTATTTTCAAGTTTAAGTATTTTGGATTTTCAGTGTGAAATTTGTGAACTAGCGAAAAGCCACCGTATTTCTTATTTGCCGAGTTTGCATAAAAGTGTAGAACCATTTGCAGTCATTCATTCGGATGTTTGGGGTCCTGCAAAGGTTTCGTCATTTTCTAATGCCCGGTATTTTGTTACATTTATTGATGAATGTACTCGGATGACCTGGATATCTCTTCTCCGGAATAAAAGTGAAGTCGGTACAGTTTTTCAGAAATTTCACACAATGGTGCGAACCCAATACCAACGACACATTCGTACACTTCAATCAGATAATGGTACAGAGTTCATGGATCAAGTGTTAGGTAATTTTTTAAATCATCATGGAATTCGACATCAGACCTCCTGCACGTATACTCCACAGCAGAACGGATTAGCAGAAAGGAAGAATAGGCAGATTATGGAAGTTGTTCGTGCTTCGCTATTTGGCATGAATATGCCAAGATACTATTGGGGTGAGGCGGTAAAATCAGCTGCTTACTTAATAAATCGAACACCGTCAAGTGCAATTGACTTTCAATCTCCTCAACAGAAAATGGAATCTCTTCTCTCTGTTCCTCATCTACCAAATCTGGAACCACGGGTGTTTGGGTGTACGGTATATGTCCACATCCCGAAAGTCCTGCGAAGCAAACTGGATCCTTGTGCAAAGCGGTGCGTTTTTGTAGGTTACTCGGAGTTTCAGAAAGGATATCGGTGCTATGATCCTCACCATCGAAAGCTACATGTAACCTTGGATGCATCCTTTCGAGAATCTGAACCCTACTATCCAGGGGGAGTTCCCGGGTCTTCTCTTCAGGGGGAGAGAAACAATGAAGAGAATGACGATCTATTTGAATTAGAGGAAAATGGAAGAATAGTTGAGAGCCGTCCTGAGGAAACAAGGAAAACTGATGTAGCTTCTCACGACAGTGAAGATTTGGAAGTTTATGTCGATCAAAATCTCCCGAGAAACAACCCTCCTTTGTCTTCAGAGCTGCCAATGTCTACACCATTAACCGAAGATTCAACCGAGAATGTCTCTCCTCAGTCCCCTCAGGTATCTCTAAATCCTATTCCAAATGAGATAAATGAAATCCCTGTCTTAGAAGATAATATGATCAACAGATACCCACAAAGATCAAATAGGGGAGTTCCGAGGAAACAATATGAACCTGATCCAAATACCAAGACTAAATACCCAATCAGTAATTATATGTCTTCCCATAGGTTGTCTAAATCGTATGCATTCTCTGTTAATCAATTATCCACTGTATCTATTCCTAGTAATATACAGGATGCACTAGCAGATCCAAAATGGACTAAGGCGATGAACGAAGAAATGGAAGCACTTCAGAGGAATAACACTTGGGAAATGTGTCCATTACCAAAAGGGAAGAAGACAGTTGGGTGCAGATGGGTGTTCACTGTAAAACTCAAGGCGGATGGCAGTATTGACCGATACAAAGCAAGGCTAGTTGCGAAGGGGTATACACAGAAGTATGGGGTAGATTACCAAGAGACTTTTGCCCCAGTTGCAAAAATCAATACTATCCGCATCCTCATATCTTTAGCAGTTAATCGAGATTGGGTCCTACAACAATTTGATGTCAAGAATGCTTTCCTAAATGGAGACCTTGAAGAAGAAGTCTATATGGATTTGCCACCGGGAGCTAAACAAAAACCCTCGTGTAGAAATGAAGTTTGCAAACTAAAGAAGGCATTATACGGTCTTAAACAGTCCCCTCGGGCTTGGTTCGGAAGGTTCTCGTCTACGATGAAGGAATTTGGCTATAAACAAAGTAATTCAGATCATACTTTGTTTATAAAACACAAAGGAGGGAAGGTAACGGCACTAATAGTATATGTGGATGATATGGTCTTAACAGGAGATGATCCAGAAGAAAGAAAGGCACTACAACAGTTTCTGACATCGAAATTCGAAATGAAAGATCTCGGACAACTGAAGTACTTCTTAGGGATTGAGGTCTCAAGGTCAAAAATGGGGATATGTCTATCACAACGAAAATATGTGTTAGATTTATTGGCTGAAACTGGAATGCTTGCATGCAAACCGGTAGATACACCTATGGAAATGAATCACAAACTGGGACAAGCAGAAAATCAAACACCAGCGGACAAAGGATGTTATCAACGGTTAGTTGGAAAACTAATATACTTATCACATACTAGGCCAGACATAGCATATGCAGTGAGTGTGGTAAGTCAGTTCATGCATTCACCAGGAGAAGAACATATGGAAGCAGTAAATCGGATTTTGAGGTATCTGAAGAGTGCACCAGGAAGAGGACTACTGTTTTCAAAAAGAGATATTCACGAGATTGAAGGGTATACAGACTCAGATTGGGCAGGAAACCAGACTGATAGGAGATCGACATCGGGTTACTTTACGTTTGTAGAAGGCAACCTTGTCACTTGGAGAAGTAAGAAGCAGAAAGTAGTCGCTAGATCAAGTGCAGAAGCAGAATTTCGAGGTATGGCTCACGGTGTGTGCGAATTATTATGGGTAAAACATGTATTGCAGGATTTGGGAATCGATTATGAGACGTCTATGAACCTACACTGTGATAATAAAGCAGCTATTGAGATTGCCCACAATCCGGTACAACATGATCGTACGAAACACGTCGAAGTAGACCGTCATTTTATCAAAGAAAATCTTGATCGGAAGATTATACAATTTCCGTTTGTTCGGTCCGAAGATCAGTTAGCAGATATTCTCACAAAGGCAGTTTCAGGAAGAGTTTTTTATAACGCTATTAGCAAGATGGGCATGATAAATATCTATGCTCCATCTTGAGGGGGAGTGTTAAGAATATAGCCGTTGTAAAGTAGCCGTTAATATGACCGTTAGAATATAGCCGTTGTAAAGTAGCCGTTAGAATATAGCCGTTAATATAGCCGTTAGAATATAGCCGTTGTAAAGTAGTTTTTTAGTTTTGTAATTACTATATAAGTTCATTCTCAATTGTAATGAGAAGATAACTATGAAAATATACGAATTCATACTTTTAACAGCCTAGAAATAGAGTGAGAAATTAATCCCACTTTAGGATGATTTGTAGCATTTTTTCCCCTGTGTCCCTAGGTTAACGGTTAACCTGAAACCTGGCTACTTGGCCAGGTCAACCCAGGGTAAAGTTTAATATCCAAAGTCAATGATGATGAATGCTATTCTAATTCTAATAAAATTATATCTACCTTGTGCTGGTGTACTAAAAGCAAGCGTGATGTTGCCTCAGCTAGTTAGCCACGATGAATGGTGGCCAATTAGTCATCCTAGCGATTAAAGTCAAAAGTTGGAGATTAGAGTCAAAAGTTGGAGATTAGAGCAAAGAACATGGCAGCCACATTCATTGCCAATTTGCTACTGAGTGAAATGGATTTCCCCGTTACTTTCCGTTTGAAAAGGTTTAGAAACTACTAGCTAATTGCCCCGCGTGCTGCCGCAGGTATTCTTGTGTATATAATTTAACATAATTAAATTTACAACGATCAATTTATATGATATAAGTAAATAAAAATTATAGATCAGGAGATAAAATTTATGAAATTTTGAGTTGAGTTTGTTACGCAAGCATAGATTACATCTTTTAGAATATAGGTATTGCGTCATAAACGATCACAAAAGAACGCGAAGTAACATTAGAAGAAAGAGCAAGAAAAAATTATTACTCAAATCATTATTGTGTAAATAATTAAATTATTATTATTATTATTATCATTATTTTTTGTGTTAATCATGAAAGGGAAGAAATGGAAGAGAAAAAAAATCCTAAAAACTGCAACAAAAGATGAAACAAAAAAAAAACTATTGTTGTTATCACTGCCAAAACAATAAAAATTATCAAATTATCCGGAGGAAAAAATCTTCAAAAACACTAACAAAAAAGTAAGCAAGAAAAACAATTAAAAATTATAATTGATGACGAAACAGAAATAAAAATTATTAGCAAAAAAAATCATTTAATCTGAAAATTTAAAAAATATATATGTTAGGATTTACTGGATCAAAATTAAAATACAATATTTATATATGCAAAATTTAATATAATAAAATAGCTTAACAAACCTTATCATAATAATAGCAAAATCAAAGCCTTAAAATCTAAAATTATCATTGTTTTTACTATTAAAACAATAAAAAAATTTAAATTATCTTGAACAAAACACTAAAAAACGTTAACAAAAGAGTAAGTAAGAGAAACAATTAAATTATTATTATTATTATCATTATTATTATTATGTTAGTAACGAAAGGAAAATAAATAAATGAAAGACTAAAAATATCTTAGAAACTTTAACAAAAGATAAAGAAAAAAAATAAAATTATCATTGCTATTACTGCAAAAAGAATAAAAATTATCAAATTATCTGGAGGGAAAAAACACATTAACAAAAGATAATAATAGATAAATTAATAGCTGAAAGAAATTATTTAATCTGAAAATTTAAAAAAATATATGTTCTTCGTTGCGGGTTGAGCGAATAATTTTTATAGGATTTGCTGGATCAAAATTAAAATATAATATTTATATATGTAAAATTTAATATAATAAAATAGCTAAACACACCCTATTATCACAATAGCAAAATCAAAGCCTTAAAATCTAAAATTAGCATTGATTTTACTATTAAAACAATAAAAATTATTAAATTATTCTGGGAAAAAAAACCTCAAAAACATTAACAAAAGAGTAAGCAAGAGAAACAATTAAATTATTATTATTATTATTATCATTATTATCATTATTATTATGTTAATAATGAAAAAAACAAAAATAAATGAAAGAATGAAAATATCAAAGAAATTTTAACAAAAGATTAAAAAAAAATTATCATTACTGTTACTGTCAAAAGAATAAAAATTATCAAATTATCCGGAGGGAAAAAAAACATCAACAAAAGAGTAAGCAAGAAAAACAATTAAATTATTATTATTATTATGTTAAAAATGAAAGAAACAAAAATAAATGAAAGACTAAAAATATCCCAGAAACTTTAACAAAAGAAAAAAACAGAAAGTATCATTGTTATTTTTTTGAAAAAAAATTCAACCCCAACAAATAAGAAAATAACAAAAATTAAAGAGTACATGAATAAAAGGAAGGATAATTCTAGAAATAAAAAGAAATAAAGGGATTAAAATAAAAAATTAAAAGTCATAGGGCTGAAATGAACATTAAATATAAAAGGATTAAAATCAAGAATTAAAAGTATAAGGGCCGAAATGAAAATCAAATATATTATCAATTTTAATTAAAGGACAAAACTGAAGAAATTAAAAATACAGTACCGAATAAATTTATCTTTTTCAATTGAATCCGAAAATTAAAAGAAGGGGGACCGAATTGACAGTTGGACATTGAATAAATTCAAATCGGAGGACCCAATCGAAGAAAATCAAAACTTATATACCAGAAATCAGGAAACAAAACGAAATTAAAACAGAAGGGACCAAAAGGAAACAATAGCAAACTTGGGGGACTCCCCTGCACTTGTACGTGCAGGAGAGAGAGAAACGTCGCCAGCGGATGTAAACGGCGACCGCCGTGTCCACGGACATCATATGCAGACACGCGCCGCCGCGGGAGGAAGACCATGAGGAGGCGCATCGCCTGAGACGCCAGAATCTCATCTCCGACCACCGTATGAGTCCGCACGCGCCGTTCAAACAGGGCGTGGGAATGAAACCCGTTGGACGCGTGCTCAGCACGCACTGACAGACCCGCGAAGAAAGAATAAAAAATGAGGGTAAATTACCTTAATGGCCCTGGTCGCAAGTCAACGTTTTTGTCTTATTAGGGGACAAAACTGTATTTAGCCAATTTCGAAAAATAATAAAATAAGAAGCAGACCGATGTGGTCAATGACGAAGGAGCCCCTGATTATGGCGGCGTTTTTTGTCGTTTTCGGGGGCTAATTTCGTTAATACACTGTTCAAAAGAGGAAAAAACAAAAAAAAAGATGTACACCCGCGAAGCACCGGGTTAAATTGCACATGAATAGTGACTATGAGTCACGGTGCACAGTGTTTTACTGTGCAAAAGCTCGACGCCCTTTAGTTTTTTTTTAATTTGGTATGGTGGTACAATTATATATATTTTAATTTTTATTTAATTTTTAGTACTTTCAGATGTATTAATATTAAAAATAATATTTATAAACAAAAATATCTTAAAAAACATTTATTTATCCTCCGTGCTTTACTTTTCTTTCCATCCCATCATTAACCTTTCCCCTTCACCTTTTGTTTACTGATTTTTAATTTTATTTCATATTAATATTTTCAGGCATTGATAATCATGAGTTTTTTATAATGTCAAATTATGATTTTTTAAAAAATATATATATTTTACAGTGTTTAAACATCATTTCTATATTATAAAAAAATTAAACCGAATGGAAGCGAATCCCATACCACCAATCTAGTTTGATATCTATATATTACACGATAGCATATTGAAGAATTGTGCGTGGAATATTCTTTGCCTTCTCCATTCCTTCACTATCCATTGCATGTGCCTTATAATTTTGTTGGAGAAAGCTTGAATTGACGTGACAACATGAGAAAATTAATGGTGCATGCAAGAGCACTCAACCATCTACCTTCGACAGACTCGATTCCATTTATCCTCCACGATTAATATGGCGGTCTTATTATAGCCAGTGAGGAAATTAATGAAATAAAATAAAATTTAATTAATACGGGAACCAACTGTGAAGAAAATCTTGGTCACTGAAAAATATTTGGCAGCTGGTGTGAAAAATTAAACTATTATATTCTACATCAGAAATCACAATTTATTTTTTTATTAATATATAGTATTACTTGACTTTCTATTCTATATTGTAAAAATAAAAAAAAAAGATAATTTCTGTCTCCGGCATTAATTTATTTTTGATGACTTTTAAACTAAATTAAACCATGATTTTTTTAAAAGGAAATATCTATGCTAGCCTCGAGTTAATTTTTTATTCTTATTTGTATTTTTTTTTCTAAAAGCAACTCGTTCATCAAATGAAAGCAAACTCATAATCATGTGATTACATATCTTTTTATTGCACTCATATTTTTATTACATCCCAGCATGGAAACAGGCAAGAACAAATTAAACACAGACTCGTGTTTTGTTCTACGAGGAGGGGAGAAAAAAAAAACATAAACACGACCATACATAAGACGCGGACCTTATTAATTTCACCATACTTTCGAGGCAACACGTAATAGACATCAAGCCGTCAGCTATGTCCTTAGCTTCTTACTCGACGCTCTTGGCTCCAGCCATCTCCAGGGGGAAATGAGGAGATCCCCGAGGGCAAAAGACAACCCTATAGTTGGTCCCGCCAGGGCATGTAAATGTGCTGGAAGGATCATCCTGGGGATAACTGTAAGAAGTAGGGCACCTGTCCTTAAAAAACCTTGAAAAAGTGGTAGGGCCACAGCTCCCCTGCCCATTAGTGCAGCAATATTCGTTAGTTTTGAACACGGTGCATGGGTTATTACACCCGCCAGGAGCCCTCAATTCATTAGGACACTGCCCGTTGATATCTGCCGTGCAAAGAAGCGCCTGGCACTTCCCTGAGCCACCGCCTGATGTTGGACTGAATTCAATAGGGATATTAAATCCATCAACGAGCGATATGTCATAGAAATCCAGGTTACCGAATTGATTCAGTGCATATTCAGCTAAAGTATTAGGAGGGACTCCCCAGCCTCTGCACTCCAGGCCACCGGTACAGTCCCCGGTACAGCCTCCACACACAGATATATATATATTACCTAATATATAAAACGCGTGGGATATTCACTGTAGACCCGTTTACTGTGCATCAAGACACAAATCACTATTCATTGTGGCAGTGTAGCGACAAAATTAGCCCTCGAAAACGACAAAATAGTGCACAGGACCAGGGGCTTCACCGGTTTTTCCATTTTATTTGCACAGTTCAGAGACGAAATTAGCCCCCGAAAACGCCAAAATTGTGCACAGTAACCAGGGGCTCTCTCGGTTTTTCACAGATTTTTCAACAGTACACAGACGAAACAGACCCCTGAAAAAGACAAAATAGCGCACGGTGAACGGGGGCAGCTGCGTCCTTTCCCCTCCGGTTTTTCCGTAAATATCGATAGGTTCAGGGGCCTCTTGGTAATTATCCTTTTTTTTTCCCCGGTTAACTGCTGGCGCGTCATACGGACGCGACAACAGCGCTCGACTCTAACGCGCCTTTTAGGAGGCGCGTGCAGCTTCTTCCCGCCTTGAAAAATTACATTCCACCACACAGAACGATGTGCCTGACGGTCATCTATCTTCCGTCGCGGCGCGTTCCGTCCATATATGGCCGGTTAAGCGACGGTGGATGGTTTTTTGTCGGCTGTTGCTTTTCTCTCTCCTGCCGCCGCAAAGTCTGCTTCGGTCCCCTAAGTTTGTAATAAGTTTATTTTGGTCCCTGATGTTTTGATTTCTGATTTCTCTTTCGTTCCTTGAATTTATTCGGTACAGAGGTTTTAATTGCTTTTAATTTGGTCCTCTAATTACAATTAGTGATATATACAACTTTCCATTTCAGTCCCTCTTCTTCTAATTTTTTTGTAACATTACACAGCAATTAAACTTATTATTTCATGATTTATTTTGGTCCCAAGATTTGTTTTCTTTTCAATTTTATCCTTCAATTGGAATTAATCATATATTTTATTTTTCATTGTGGTCCTTATTCTTTTTATTTTGTTATTTTATATTGATTCATTTGTTTTTTTTAAATTCTTGGATTATATTTATTTTATATATTAATAATAATATTAATAATAATAATTTAATTGTTTTTCTTGCTTACTCTTTTGTTAATGTTTTTTTTTCCTCTTGATAATTTAATAATTTTTATTGTTTTGACAGTAATAGAAATGATAATTTTTATTTTTTTTATTTTTTTATCTTTTATTAAAGTTTCCAAGATATTTTTAGTCTTTCATTTATTTTTGTTTCTTTCATTACTACCATAATAATAATAATAATAATAATAATAATAATAATTTAATTGTTTCTCTTACTTACTCTTTTGTTAATGTTTTTAAGTGTTTTTTTTTCAGGATAATTTGATAATTTTTATTGTTTTAATAGTAAAAGCAATGATAATTTAAGATTTTAAGACTTTGATTTTGCTATTGTTATGATAAGGTGTGTTGAGCTAATTTATTATATTAAATTTTGCATATATAAATATTGTATTTTAATTTTGATCCAGCAAATCCTATAAAAATTGTTTGCTCAGCCCGCAACGTTGAACATATATTTTTTGAAATTTTCAGATTAGATGTTTTTTTTCAGCTAATAATTTTTATTTCTGTTTTATCATCAATTATAATTTTTAATTGTTTTTCTTTCTTACTCTTTTGTTAATGTTTTTGAATATTTCTTCCTCGGGATAATTTGATAATTTTTATTGCTTTGACAGTGATAACAACAATAGTTTTTTTTTTATTCTTTTGTTTAATCTTTTGTTGAAGTTTTTAGGATTTTTTTCCGTCTTCCATATTTTCCCTTTCATTATTAACACAAAAATAAAATAAATAAATGATAATAATAATAATAATAATAATAATTCAATTATTTTTCTTGCTTACTTTTTTGTTCATGTTTTTGATGATTTTTTTCCCTCAGAACAATTTCATAGTTTTTATTGTGTTGAAAGTGATAACAATGATAATTTTGAGTTTTTATTGTATTTTTTTGTTTTATCCTTTTTTTTGTGGTTTTCACAATTTTTTAATCTTTCATTCATTTATTTCTTCTTTCGTAATAATAATAATAATAATAATAATAATAATAATAATAATATTTTAATTTTTTTTCTTGCTTCCTATTTTGTTCATGCTTTTTATTTCTTTCCCTCGGTATAATTTTATAATTTTTATTGTTTTTATACTAACGGCAATAATAATTTTAGATGTTAAGACTCCGATTTTGCTATTGTTATAATATTTTAAATTAATATTGCTTCCTTTTCCCCTTGATTTTTTTTATTTTTATTTGCTCTTTGTGTTAAATGATTTTTATTATTTTACCATCTGCACAATAATGATTTAAGTAATTTTGTTTTTTTCTTATAAAAATATTTTACTCTTTTTTCTAATGTTAGTTCGCGCTCTTTTGTGATCGTTTATGACGCAATACCTATACTCTAAAAGATGTAATCTATGCTTGCGTAACAAACTCAACTCACAATTTTATACATTTTATCTCCTAATCTATAACTTTTATTTACTTATATCATATAAATTTATCGTTATTAATTTAATTATGTTAAATTATATACGCAAGAATACCCGCGGCAACGCGCGGGGGAATATGCTAGTATATATATATATAAAAGGTAGCTATATTAAGTAGGAAATCATTAACGTACGTAGATGAATTTCATGTGCAATATAAAACCAATCATGTGCAATAATATCAATAGAATGTGCACTGCCTGTACTCATTTTATTAATTAACATATGTGTGTCCAATTCAATTTTTGTATATCTCAACTAATTATATGGGTCTTGAAATTAACGATTATATAAATTTTCAGTGATTATTATATTAACAATAAACCTAAAATTATGGAAAAACAAATCTTTTAGTCTTAAACTCTTACCATCAAGTAACCTTTGTCTTTACTCATTTAATATCCCTACCTACTTGCGTACAATGTGGTTATTTTCAACAGGTAGACTTTTCCCAGTTGAATACATGTCTTAAAATGTGTCCACAGAATATAGTTCTTCTCTTCTTATAATATCTAGTGGTTTAAGAAAGTAAACGGAATATTTCAATAAATATAAATCTCCACTTGTGATCAGTGGTGGCCCTTGACTGCCTACTTGGCTATCAAAATTCAAATTTCGAGTTATTAAGATAGAAATACTATTTTCTCTCTTCTTAAAATGCTCCCTCTTTTAGTGCATGGATAATGAATTTATTCCGGATAAATTAAGATTTAAGAAGAAGAAAAGCTTGGAATTGAAAAGAGGAGTCGAAGAAAAAGAAACAATGGAGTTGAAGGAGAGAGAGAGAACGGGGGGTTGAAAAAACAAAAAGCTAATCAATTTTTTAGCTAAAAATAAAAATAAAAATAAAATAAAATAAACTGTTTAGTAAAAAAGTTAAACTTGACCATATAATTTGGACATGTATAATTCCAGTCAAGATCACTCGTGTCTCGAGTGGAAAAGCAAATTCTACGAGTTCTCATCCTGACTGTTGATTATTATAAATCTATGGACGTGACTGATCATGGATCACGATCCAGGATATACACTTTCCATGGAAGAAGATTAGATGATCCTCCTCCTCTTTCTATTCTATCAATTACCTCGAAAAAATCTTCTTCTTCTTTTTTCTGTTTTGAGATTGACTAAAAAGACCCACTTTTTTTTTAATGGGAAAACACTACTTTGTAAAGAGAAAAAGTAGTCTTGTCTTCGGATGCGTGCTGTATTGCTTACTCTAAAGTCACACTCAAATTAAATGTCCTTTTGACAACGAATTTCGAAGTGTTTTTGAAAAACAAAAAAAAGGTTTTTATTTTAAAATATATTTTTAGATATTTTAATATGTTAATCTCAAAAATAACTTTTTAAAAACAAAAAATTATTATTTTAATATATTTTAAAATAAAAAATATTTCAAATAGTCATCCCACACACGCTTTAGATCGGTTTGGTAAAGGAAACGAAGTCGATGGATAAAGCACTAGCAGACTAGCTGTAGATCTAATAACTATGTCCCTCTTAGATTTTCTTATTGTTATTTGCCATAACGCCCATTCTGGGATGAGTTGGAAAAATAATTATTAACAAAAAAACTAAAAGGCATCGGTATATTACTGTTCATGACTGTTCATGCACACCCAGATCCACCGTGGACTGGGTGCGTGATCTGGTGTTTCAAATGTGACTTAAGTATGGTGACTTCTCGCCTTTTAAATGATATTTATATATATTTTTAACAGCTAGAGACATAAACGTCTGTAGCTCAGTGGATGGCGCTCCTGTTGGCAAGTATAGGGAGTGCAGGTGTTCGACCCGCGTGTCTGATTAATTGTGCTTTACTCTGTTTTTGTCTTTTTTCATTTTCTTTTCGTTTTTTTTTCATTTTTCTTTCTGTTGATTGTTTTTTATTTTTTTTTATTTATGTTGACTTTCGTTTTTTTTTCATTTCTATTTCTTTTAATTGTTTTTTATTAGTTTTTTTATTTATTTTGACGTCAAAATATTGTTTTTGCTTATAATTTTATTTTTTTCCACTTTTCATTTGTTTTTTTGTTAAAGTTAATGATTTTTTTTTCTTAGATTGAATTTTTTTCCATTATTAACGCAATAAGAATAATAATTTTATTTTATTTTTCTTTCTATTTTTTTAATATTTTTGATTTTTTTCATCAGGATAATTTAATAATTTTTATTGTTTTAGTAATAATAATAATGATATTTTTAGATGTTAAAACTTCAATATTCATGTTGTTATAATATGATGTGTTAATGTATTTCATTTTATCAAACCTTGCATGTATATATGTTATACTTTATTTGATTTTTTTAATTTTTTTATTTGATTGAAATTGATAATATATTTGGTTTTGTTTCCAGCCTTTATACTTTTGATTTTTTATTTTAATTCTTTTATTTTTTTATAGTTTTAAATAGCTCCTATTTTTGTGTATGTTTATATATATATATGTGTGTGTGTGCGCGCGCGCGCCTTTAGTTTTGGTTTTTAATTTTTATTGTTTTTTCTTTGTTGATATAACATTTTTTTTTCAAAATATTTGCTTTTAAATTTTAGTCTGTGTTTATGATCATTTAAAAATTGATATTTCTTATTTTTTTTCCTTTGTTTTTTTTTTGGTTTTTTTATTAGCTTTTTTAATTTATTTTCACATCAAATAATTTTTTTAGCTAATAATTTTTATTTTTATTGCTCTTTTGTTAAAGTTTTTGGGCTTTTTATTCTTTTATTAAATTTAATTTTCCATTATTCATGCAATAATAATAATTATAATTATAATATTAATTTTTTCTTGCTTTCTTTTATTAATATTTTTGAGTTTTTTTCTCCTCGAAATAATTTAATATTTTTTTTATTGTTTTAGCAATAATAATAATGATATTTTTAGGTGTTAAACCTTCAATATTGTTGTCGATATAATAGAATGTATTTTATTATATCAAACCTTGCGTGTATAGATATTATAATTTATTTTTAAACTAGCAAAATCTATTAATTATTTTAATCCCAATAATTACAAAAAATATTTGCTCGACTCGCAACGTAATGTGGGCAATTAACTATAAAAGAGCTAAAAGAGATCGGTGATTTCCTGTTCACGGACTGTTCACCCACACCTAGATCCACTGTGGACTGGGTGTGTGATCTGCTATGGTTATTTTTTTTTTACTAGCTTCTTTTTTGTTTTTTTAAACTGGGGGATCCGTGGCAGTTGAGGTGCACCACGACTAATTTCCGGATTCATTCTTTTTTAACATTTTTTCCCCTGTTTGTTTTTACACCTATACATTTTTTTTTCTCATGACCGGGGTGTCCTGGTTAGTTTCGCGCACAACGATTTTTTTTCTCATTTTTGTTTAAAAAGATACTTTCCCCTTGCACTTTTTTTTTATAACCGGGCTTTCTTTTTTTGTTTTTAACAATAATTTTCACTGTTTAGTACTGTTTGAAAATGTGTTTTTTTTCCCCGGACTTTTTATTTGTTTTTTTTTTGAAACCGGGTATCCGTGGC
>CM045914.1:3804150-3838995 GCA_025169955.1 Salix arbutifolia
ACCATAATGTTGATGAAAAAATGAATGAAAACAAAGGAAGAACATAAAAATATGGATGGTAGAGTATTTCATCTAATTCTAACATGAAAAGAAATGAAGAAGATTTTTGAAGTCTCTCGAAAAACCGCAACAAAAGAAACGAATACACAAAAATTTGTTGCGATGTCGCGGTCGCACAAATTAATTACCCTAGCTTAAAACACACAAGATAGTATAGAGCAAGCAAGGGGTCGATCCCACGAGGAAGTTTCAAGTTAGATTTTTATGTTGTACGTTATGTGATTGGGGGGATTTGGTTTGTGATTATCTAAACTATGGCAGCAATTAAACTAGCAAACAAAATCAATTAAAATCGAAACTTATCAAGAAAACAAACCTTGGTCACAAGCATACATCCACCTACGGAAATTAGAACCGATCCTTGAAACTAAAAATGCAGTTCATGTTCTGAAATTTTATCTTTTCTTAACGTGATTAATTAACGGATCCGCCGTATAACTAATCCTAACCAACAAACAATCAAAGTGTCCGCACTAATGATTCAATTTAATGGTAGCTTTAAGAACTAGATAATTTCATCAAGATTAACATACAAGTTGTCCGCAACTTGTGTCAATTTATTCAAATGTTCTCCCTAAGTTCAATAATGTAGTTCCGCCACAATTATCAAGCTTAGATGCTTCACAAGTTCATATATCACAACTCCGGTTTTGATATTAAACTTAGCAATAGATTGTTCACAACAATAACTTAGAGTCCGCTCTAGCAATCATCAACAACAATCATAGAAAATATGCATAGGAAAACAATCATACTCATTCATAACATAAACTGAAAATAGAAGGAAGAATAAATCTCACGGTTCTTGAAATCCGAAGGTTTTTGTGTCCTTGCAACCAAGCAAAAGAGTCTAGCCTTGCATGTTTATTGAACAACTAAATAAAAAGATGGAAGAACACATGATTTAGGGTTTGGAGGAGGAAGATTTTGTGTTTTCTTATGTGCTGGCCGCCACTTCCTTGCTCCTCTTCTCCTTTATATATGCTTAGAAACCCTAGTGTCTATTTTACAAAATAGTCCTTCCTTGAGTTGGCAGAATTTAGTTGTCCCTTGTAAAATTCATATCTCCTTCATATCACATCGTTTTGAGCTGAAATTTGGAGCGTTTATCGGCCTTTGAGTACTGAATCCACTAAAATTGAGTTTGCATCAATCGGACTTTTGTAGCTCGAGATATTGAAGTTGTAATGGACAAAGGTCGATATCGGCAGATTGCAAGATTTGACTTTGAAGGCTGCGATTTCCATGATCTTCCTTATTTTATTTCTTTTCCTTATCTTTCCATAAATTTATGGATGTTAGCTTTTGAATGTCACTGGAATCACTTCATTTCGATCTCTAGAGCTTCCACTCTGCACAAAACACCGACTGAAGGTCAAATCTGCCAATCATCTCCAATTACCTCCTTTTTGCATCTTTCATCCAAAAATGCCTTCAAAATATAAAACAAAGAATATCAAGGCATTTTATACATAAAACATATGCAAAACACTACGTAAATATGGATGAAATTATCAAATAATATGGTCGCATCAAATACCCCCACACTTAGCTCTTGCTCGTCCTCGAGAAAGGATAGGTAAAAAAATTAAATTAAAAATAACCATGACCAATCTCTTAATATCCTATCAATATCCAAGAATTCAAGCATTATAAATAAGAATACAATCGAGAAGGATAAAGAACATAAATCTTCATGAATTTGTTTACATGCAAACTTCAAAACTCAATTACTCTTCAGGATTTAAAAGAAATCTATGCCATGCCAAAATGATAGGTCCTCTCATTGATATACACTCCAACACTCATGTGTTTAGGGTTTAGGTGTTTAAATCTCTCAAATTCAATCAATGAAAATGTTCTACC
This sequence comes from Salix arbutifolia, assembly GCA_025169955.1. Taxonomy (NCBI): domain Eukaryota; kingdom Viridiplantae; phylum Streptophyta; class Magnoliopsida; order Malpighiales; family Salicaceae; genus Salix; species Salix arbutifolia. The sequence continues at coordinate 3,806,077 of CM045914.1, forward strand.
ATAAGCTTGCTCTTCAATCTCATCTCCATTACTAAAATATTACAAACAATGCATGAATCAAAAGGTCTTATTTTCCGGTTGTAATGGGGCTAAGGTTAAGGTGAGGTAAAAGAGAGTAGAAGAAAAGGTTCAAACCAAAGAAAGTAGAGCATTCTGAAAATAAATAAATATATATTTCAACCAAGATATTCCATCAAAACACATCAATTTTCAATCTTCAAGCACCAATGCTTAGCTTCTTTCGATTTCAAGCTCTTTTCTATTTCTTTTCTTTTTTTTTCTTTTCTTTTCTTCTTTTCTTGTTCTTTTTTTTGCTTTTTTTTTTCTTTTTCACCTTTGGCAACTTTGCCCATCTTTTCATCAAGCATCACTTCTTCTTTCTTTTCACATAATTTCTAACCATAATTCCATGAGATATCACAAGTATATGCTCTACTAATCCTTGGCCAGGGGAAAAGAGGAAAACATATAAAAAGTTTAAGGCTTATACATGGATAAAGCAAAGAAAAGATAAACAAGCTCAAAAGGGGCTCACTAAAGATAATATGCTTTAGGTTGGCTTTTTGGCTCAAGCGGTTAAAATTCCTAATGCCTTTATCATCTTCATGCATCTATGTAATGTGAATGTAATCTCAATAAGATATGAAGCAAGTTCTAGAGATACATATCATTGAAAGAACGAACAATCAAAGAATATAATGTTGAAGGCTCAAAAGCTTACATTGGTATAACACTATAAAGTCAACATGGCATATTTTCAGAGTCAATCCCTAAACCAATTAAACATTAAAACTTGCATGCACACTCATTCATTCAATTTATATATTCATCTATCTCACTTAATTCTCATACATAATACTCATATTCTCAAAAACCAATGGGAGTTAAAAAGATCAATCATAGATTTTTTTTTGAAAGAATAAAGAAAAACAAAATAAGAAAATTGACAGTTTCCCAATACCCCCACACTTAAAACACAACATTGTCCTCAATGTTGAAAATGAAAGAAAAGGGATATAAGAGAATGACAAAAATGCAATAGATAAATAAATAAAAGATAAGGGAAAAGGAAAGCAAATCTGATTTTTTTTTTGTCCTGGGTTGCCTCCCAAGAAGCGCTTTTGTTTTGTGTCATTGGCTCGACATGTGGTATGCTCATTATTCATAGATCGGTTCAGCTAACTCCATAGAAGCGGTGATTTCTGTCGTCCAACTTTCATAGAAAGGTTTCAAGCGATGCCCATTGACCTTGAGTACTTTGTTGGTTTCTAAACTTGTAATTTCAACTGCACCATAAGGAGAAACATTAGAAACAACAAAGGGTCCAATCCAACGAGAGCGCAATTTTCCAGGAAAAAGTTTCAAACGCGAATGATAAAGAAGGACTTTGTCTCCAACATGAAACTCCTTTCTTGTAAGCATTCGATCATGAAGATTCTTAGTCTTTTCTTTGTAAATCCTTGCATTCTCATAAGCATCATTTCGAATCTCTTCTAACTCTTGTAATTGCAACTTTCTTGCAATCCCAGCAGCATCATAATCCATGTTACATTTTTTTATGGCCCAAAAAGCTTTGTGTTCAAGCTCCACCGGTAGATGACATGCTTTCCCATAAATCATTCTATAAGGTGACATTCCTATAGGTGATTTATAAGCAGTCCGATAAGCCCAAAGTGCATCTCCAAGACGTAGACTCCAATCTCGCCGATTAGGTTGCACTGTTTTCTCCAAAATGGACTTGATTTCTCGATTTGAAATTTCAGCTTGGCCATTCGTTTGAGGATGATATGCTGTGGAAGTTCGATGAGTCACATGATATTTGCGTAGCAATGCTTCCATGGAACGATTACAGAAATGAGTGCCACGATCGCTAATGATAGCTTTAGGGATTCCAAACCTGTCAAATATGTGAGTCCTGACAAAATCTACAACAACTTTAGCATCATTAGTTCGTGTGGCTTTTGCCTCAATCCATTTAGACACATAATCAACAGCAAGAAGAATATAAAGATTGCCAAAAGAAGAAGGAAATGGACCCATAAAGTCAATACCCCAAACATCAAAAATTTCACTTACAAGAATATTCGTTAAAGGCATTTGATTCTTATGAGTGATATTACCTGTTCTTTGGCATTTTTCACATGATTTGCAGAAGTGATATGCATCTTTAAAAATAGAAGGCCAATAGAAACCACTTTCAAGTACCTTATGGGCTGTTCTTTTTGCTCCAAAATGCCCACCACAAGAATGAGAATGACAAAAAGTGAGAATGGAATGAAATTCATCTTGTGGTACACACCTCCTAACTACTTGATCAACACAAAATTTCCAAAGGTAAGGATCGTCCCAAAAATAATATTTAGCATCAGCTCGTAACTTATCTTTTTGGGGTTTAGACAAAATTGGAGGGAATTCTTTGGTGACTAAATAGTTTACCAAATCAGCATACCATGGTCTTGTAGAGGAATGCAACATATACAATTGCTCATCAGGGAATGTCTCTCTTATTGTTTCGATCTGTATATCCTCGATCCTCAGTCGGCTCAAGTGATCAGCCACATGGTTTTCTGCACCTTTTTTGTCTTTGATCTCAAGATCGAATTCTTGTAAAAGCAAGATCCACCTAATCAGTCTTGGTTTGGACTCCTTCTTCTTCAAAAGATACCTGAGAGCTGCATGGTCAGTAAAAACAATGACTTTTATACCAAGTAGATATGACCTGAATTTTTCAAGAGCAAACACCACTGCAAAAAGTTCCTTTTCAGTTGTATGGTAATTGCATTGTGCTCCATCCAACATACGAGAAGCATAGGCGATAACATGCAAATTCTTCCCAATTCTTTGCCCAAGCACAGCTCCTACCGCATAGTCACTCGCATCACACATTATCTCAAAAGGTTCATCCCAATTTGGTGGTTGGATGATAGGGGCAGATGTGACACATCTCTTAAGCTCATCATGGGCATCTTTACATGCTTGATCAAACACAAAATCCACTTCTTTGGCTAATAGTTTGCACAAGGGTGCCGTAATCTTCGAGAAATCTTTGATAAAGCGTCGATAGAAACCTGCATGGCCTAGAAAAGAACGAACTTCCCTCACGCATGAGGGGTAAGGCAATGATGAAATAACATCTATTTTAGCTTTATCAACCTCTAATCCACGTGAAGACACAACATGCCCAAGAACTATTCCTTGATCTACCATAAAATAACACTTTTCATAGTTCAAGACAAGGTTAGTTTCAATGCACTTTTTCAAGATCAAAGATAAATTTTCTAGACATCTATCAAAAGAATCACCATACACCGTGAAATCATCCATAAAAACCTCGATTATTCTTTCAACATAATTAGAAAAAATACTCATCATGCATCTTTGAAAAGTTGCAGGAGCATTACAAAGACCATAAGGCATTCTCCTATATGCATATGTACCAAATGGACATGTAAATGTAGTCTTTTCTTGATCCTCAAGATTAATAACAATCTGATTGTATCCACTATATCCATCAAGAAAGCAATAAAAAGACTTACCTGCTAGGCGTTCAAGCATTTGATCCATGAATGGTAATGGGAAATGATCTTTGCGTGTAGAAAGATTGAGCTTTCTGTAATCAACACACATTCTCCATCCACTCGAGATGCGAGTAGGAATGAATTCATCATCTCTATTTTTCACCAATGTGATTCCGGTCTTTTTGGGCACCACATGGATTGGTGCGACCCATTTACTGTCAGTGATGGGGTAAATGACTCCTGCATCTAACAGTTTTAAAATTTCAGCTTTCACGACCTCCATCATGGGTGGGTTCAACCTCCTTTGCATTTCCCTTGTTGGTTTCGTGTTGTCCTCTAATAGTATATGATGCATACATAGTGAGGGACTAATGCCCTTGATGTCGGCTAAGGTCCATCCAATGGCCGTCTTGTGATCACACAACAACTTCACAAGTTTTTCCTCTTGCATACTTGTCAAACCTTTTGCTATGATAACAGGAAGTGTATTGTTGTCGCCAATGAATACATACTTCAAATTATCGGGCAAAGGTTTTAATTCTAACTCGGGGGCCTGTAAAATAGATGGCAAAAGCTTTTTATGTGAGAGTACTAAATCAACAAAGACATTACCATGGGGAACGGTTTGCAAAGCTTGTAAGGCCAATACTGATTCGTGCACGTTTTGGGGAACACACACGTGGCTCTCCATCTCTTCTATCTTGGTGAAATCATAGCCATAGCTCAAAGCTATGCTTAATCCGTCTTCACAATCAAAATCACAAACTTGCTGCACACACTTATCAATTTGATCATAGCATGTGATAGAATAAACATTGCTATAAGGATATTTCATTGCATCATGAAAATTGAATTCAGTTTTTTCATCTCCTACCTCCATAGACAAGGTATCCTTACCACAATCAATCTTTGTGTTGGCCGTTTTCAAGAATGGTCTCCCAAACAATATAGGAGTGCTGGTTGATGAATCACAAGAATCATGTTCCATATCAAGAATATAAAAATCACATGGAATAACCAAACTATCAATCTTGACTAGGACATCTTCTATCACACCAAGTGGGTAAACAAAACTACGATCCGCAAGTTGTATTACAATGCTAGTTTTATTCAAAGGCTCAAGACTAAGAGAATCATAAACATGTTTAGGCATAACACTAATGGATGCACCTAAATCGCATAAAGCTCTTTTAAAACTAGCATTACCAATAACACATGGGATAGTAAACGCACCTGGGTCTTTTTGTTTCAAAGGCAGATTCTTTTGAACAACGGCAGAACAACTTCACCCATACTTACCGTTTCATGACCTTTCAGTTTGAAAGCTCTCTTGGTAGTACACAACTCCTTTAAGAATTTTGCATACTTGGGAATTTGCTTGATAGCATGAAGTAAAGGAATGTTCAGTTCCACTTTCTTGAAAACCTCTAAGATCTCTTTTTCTTTGTCTTCTTTCTTTGACCTAGAAGAACTCACAGGAAAGGGTGGATTTGTTTTAAAATTAGAATTAATTGAGTGAAAAGTTACCTTTGGAGTGTTGGTCTTTGTTTCAGTTTGTGGAGGAGGAGGATGTTCTTTCTTTTTACTCAATTCAGTTTCTATCTCTTCTTCCTCCATCTCAATTTGTTTCGACTTTTTCTCTTCAAGTTCTTTCCTACTTCGCAGCATGATAGCACTAACATTTTCTTTCTTTTGGATTCAATGCTTGAGAGGGCAACTTTCCATTTATTTGTGCTTCCAATTTCCCTACACTTGAAGCTACTTGCCCCATTTGCTTTTCCAAGTTGTGAATACTTGACCTTGTTTCCTGTTGAAAAGACATCACATTTTGCTGCAAGGTCACAGTGTTAGAAGCCAAAGTTTTCATCATCTCACGAAGATCATCACTGGATGATGTCCCCATAACATTGGAGTTGGTGAACGGAGGGGGCTGTCTTGCTTGATAATTTTGCTGGGGCTGTGGTTGAAATCCATGGGAATGGAACTGTCTCCCTTGATTGCCTTGTTGAGGTGGGTTCCCGTAGCGGAAGTTAGGATGATCTCTCCATCCAGGATTGTACATGTTAGAAAAGGGATCATACTTACGCTGGGGCTGTCCGTTGAATGCTCCATCAATTGCATGAGCTTGTTCAATGTAATCTTCTTGCATTGTTGGGCACATATCCGAAGCATGTCCTTGTAAGGAGCATATGCTACAAACTTTCACCTGCTGTACATTTCCACAAGCCAAAGAACGCACAAGAGAAGTAAGATCATTAACTTTACTTTCAAGGTTAGAAATACTTACCTCATTTACTCGTTTGTTGGAGAAGCGTCCACGAGTGCCAAACTGTTTTGAGTTGGCTGCCATGTTTGAGATCAATTGGCGTGCAGCACCGGGTGTCTTATCTACCAATGCCCCTCCACTTGCAGCATCAATGATACTACGGTCAGTAGGCATCAATCCTTCATAGAAATATTGAATGAGAAGATGATCGGGTATTTGATGATGAGGGCATTGAATACATAGTTGCTCAAATCTTTCCCAATACTCGGAAAGTGTCTCTCCATGAGATTGTCGAATCCCACATATTTCTTTCCTTATATTGGCAACTCGAGATGCTGGAAAATATTTCTCCAGGAAAATCTTCTTCATAGCATTCCAAGTTCCAATAGATCCTAGGAGAATAGAGAAAAGCCATGCCTTTGCTGCCCCTTTCAAAGAGAAAGGGAAAGCTTTCAACTTAACTTGTTCTTCATCAACTCTATTCGGTTTCATGCCAACACATACCATATGGAACTCCTTGAGATGAGCATGAGGATCTTCTCCTGCAAGACCATTAAATGTTGGTAACAAATGTATAAAACCAGATTTGAGTTCAAAGTTCACATTACTGTCTATGTTTATGCACAATGGTTGGTTTTCCACGTTAGGAGCAGCAAGCTCCTTGAGTGTTTGTTGTCGTGCACCAGCCATGATGTTGACGCGAGCTTCCTTTCGTAACCTGCGTAAAGTGTTTTCTATTTCAAGATCAACCTGCACTTGATGACTTTGATTAGCAGAACGGGTTCCAGGCATAAATCGCAAAGAAAACTCAAAAGAAACCAAGCACACAAGAGATTGAAAACAATGTAAATTGTACGAAAATTTTACGGTAGAAAACTAAAACTGCCTAAAAACACTACAACAAAAAGAAATTTGGCCTCAGTAGAGTGGGGCTAGTGATATATCACTAGTCTTGCTCAGAACGTCCTTTTCCTTCAGGTAACAAAAGATCGATACCTAATTCCACCAAAAACTCTGTTTTGAACAGTACCGTTGCCGCAAGTGAACAGTACCGTCGCAAGCAAAAATTCTGTTTCTTTTTGTTTTTATTTTGAATCACAGAAAATAAAAATAACAGTACAAACACAACAATCAACTAAAATTACGTCCCCGGCAACGGCGCCAAAATTTGTTGCGATGTCGCGGTTGCACAAATTAATTACCCTAGCTTAAAACACACAAGATAGTATAGAGCAAGCAAGGGGTCGATCCCACGAGGAAGTTTCAAGTCAGATTTTTATGTTGTACGTTATGTGATTGGGGGGATTTGGTTTGTGATTATCTAAACTATGGCAGCAATTAAACTAGCAAACAAAATCAATTAAAACCGAAACTTATCAAGAAAACAAACCTTGGTCACAAGCATACATCCACCTACGGAAATTAGAACCGATCCTTGAAACTAAAAATGCAGTTCATGTTCTGAAATTTTATCTTTTCTTAACGTGATTAATTAACGGATCTGCCGTATAACTAATCCTAACCAACAAACAATCAAAGTGTCCACACTAATGATTCAATTTAATGGTAGCTTTAAGAACAAGATAATTTCATCAAGATTAACATACAAGTTGTCCGCAACTTGTGTCAATTTATTCAAATGTTCTCCCTAAGTTCAATAATGTAGTTCCGCCACAATTATCAAGCTTAGATGCTTCACAAGTTCATATATCACAACTCCGGTTTTGATATTAAACTTAGCAATAGATTGTTCACAACAATAACTTAGAGTCCGCTCTAGCAATCATCAACAACAATCATAGAAAATATGCATAGGAAAACAATCATACTCATTCATAACATAAACTGAAAATAGAAGGAAGAATAAATCTCACGGTTCTTGAAATCCGAAGGTTTTTGTGTCCTTGCAACCAAGCAAAAGAGTCTAGCCTTGCATGTTTATTGAACAACTAAATAAAAAGATGGAAGAACACATGATTTAGGGTTTGGAGGAGGAAGATTTTGTGTTTTCTTTTGTGCTGGCCGCCACTTCCTTGCTCCTCTTCTCCTTTATATATGCTTAGAAACCCTAGTGTTTATTTTACAAAATAGTCCTTCCTTAAGTTGACAGAATTTAGTTGTCCCTTATAAAATTCATATCTCCTTCATAGCACATCGTTTTGATCTTAAATTTGGAACGTTTATAGGCCTTTGAGTCCTGAATCCACGAAAATTGAGTTTGCATCAATCGGACGTTTGTAGCTCGAGATATTGAAGTTGTAATGGACAAAGGTCGATATCGGCAGATTGCAAGATTTGACTTTGAAGGCTGCGATTTCCATGATCTTCCTTATTTTATTTCTTTTCATTAGCTTTCCATAAATTTATGGATGTTAGCTTTTGAATGTCACTGGAATCACTTCATTTCGATCTCTAGAGCTTCCACTCTGCATAAAACACTGACTGAAGGTCAAATCTGTCAATCACCTCCTTTTTTCATCTTTCATCCAAAAATACCTTCAAAATATAAAACAAAGAATATCAAGGTATTTTATACATAAAACATATGCAAAACACTACGTAAATATGGATGAAATTATCAAATAATATGGTCGCATCAGTGCACACACAAAGCAGAGCAAGAAAAAAAAAACAGAGTAAGAATTCATGACTCACCGTTTCAATTCTTCAGAGTTCCTGCAGCAATTTAATAGTGGAAAGAGCCTGAGGACATACTCAATTACAACTTGCTTCACAACCTGCTAAGAACCGGCGTTCTCCTTTGCATCGTCACAATCATCATTTGTGGCGTCGCTGTCGTCTCCGTTTACAGCAGCTGCGGCGCCTTAAGCATCGGGTGCCTAGCATCGGGTGACTTAGACTTCTTCTTCTGGTTCCCTCTGCGATGAGAACGTTCACTCTCTTTGTATTTCTTTGCAGAGTTAGGACTGCAAGAAAATCCACCGGAGGCAAGGCACCTCGTAAGCAGCTGGCCATCAAGGCCGCTCGCCAATCTGCCCTAGCCACCAAAGGCGTGAAGAAACCTCACCGTTTCAGGCCAAGAACTATGGCTTTGCGAGAAATCAGGACATACCAGAACAACACTGCGCTTCTGATCTACAAGCTTTCATTCCAAAGGCTAGTGAGAGAAATTCCAGCTTTTCAAGAGGTCTGACTGGAACAGACATTGGCCTGGGTTTCATAAGGTTAAGGCAAGATTGAGTGCAAATTTTTGGCAGATAAGAGAAGAGGCTGAGGCGGCTGAGAGAGGAATAAGTTGTGAAAACCTAGATTTTATGTTTTGGTGTCGTGATGTCGTCTGTGTGCTGATGTCGTTTGTGTTTTGTGTGCTTTGTGTTTTGTGTGCCGTTTTATGTCTCTCATCCTACCGTTTTTTGATAAAAAAAAAACAACAACAAAAAGAGATTAAGAAAAAAAAACTTAATCCATTGAAGAAGAAGAAGAAGAAGAAGAAGAAGAAGAAGAACATGAATTCTTACACAGATTAAGAAATTCATCGGCAAATGAAAAACTTCAGAGAGAAACTAAAGAAGCCAAATGAAATCCTTCAGAAAAAAACTGAAGTAGATAAATGAAATTCTGGTCAAGAAATAGACCAATGAAATTCCTTCTCTTCTCTCATTTACATACTGTTTGTCAAAAGAATTAAGTACTCTTCTATTTCATTTTCATTGTTGCAATCTCATGCTTGGTTTATCAAAGCATGAGATTGAGGGGGGATGTTAGAGTATAGAAGAATATTCTAGAATAGTGTAATGTGTATAAATAGAGAAGTGCACACACAACAAAAGTATGCAAAACAGAATTCAATACAATACAATTTCAAATTTCAGTTTCCCTCTCTTTTCTCTCTTCTCCCTCTTCCCTTCTCTAAACTAATTCTTCTTTCAATTCTGCAAACTCTCTCAATCCTAACAACGTTAACTAATACGAACAAATTATTTGGCATGCGTATTCCAAACGGAAAAACACTTCAACATAATATAATATGCACACATAAGAGGTGTAGGATATTGAACTTTTGAATATTCTAATGACATAGTATTATAGTCTTAAGATTTTACCTTTCTTATATTTGAGATATATCTTCAGTTTAAATTCAAATTCAAAAATGTAATCCCGAATACATAGGATGCTAACTTTATCTTATCACTTGGGTTGATCAAACCCATCTGTAATTCTGTATTTAAAGTCCAGTTGAGATGAATGAAATACACAAGATTGAATATCAAAACACTATTATGGTATCAAAGCTGTCACGATCCACATAAAGCCAAACCTTCAAAAAAAAAATTCTCTTGTTAATCAGCCAATCACCATGGCAACAAACACAGCTCCAACCACCGAAAATACCACATCTCAGCAGCTTATCACCATTAACATTGCTGCTCAAGCACCACTCAAACTCACCTCTGCCAATTACCTATCATGGAAGCTGCAATTTCAAACTCTTTTTGTAGGCTATGACCTCCTTGGCTACATCAATGGCACCAATCCCTGTCCACCTACCACTATCACCCAATCAGAATCCACAATTCCCAACCCTGCTCATTCACTATGGACACGTCAAGATCAACTAATTCTCAATGCACTTATTGGCTCCATGACACCCCATCTCATTCCCTTCATTGCTCAATCCGAAACATCCAAGCAAGCTTGGACCATCCTTGCCAACACATATGCCAAACCTTCCCGAGGTCGCATCAAGCAACTCAAACTTCAACTCAAAAACACAGCCAAAAACTCCCTCTGCATATCTGAGTTCATGCAGGTTATCAAAACTCGAGCAGATGATCTCGCTCTCCTTGGTGCTCCACTTGATGAGGAAGATATAACAGATAAAATCCTCGATGGCCTTCCTAATGATTACAGTGAACTTGTTCGTGCTGTCCAAGCACGTGACACCTCCATTACTTTTGAAGAATTGCATGAGAAGTTACTGAATTTTGAAGTACAACTTCAAACAAACATTACTGATCATCATCCATTTCCTGCCACAGCTCATCTCACATATCGGCAACCCAATCGCCAATGGCGTCCTCCCCAAAATCCCCCATCCAATTCCTGGCGTCCCTCCTATCGTCCATCACCAAACAGACCTCATTCATCTCCTTCATTCCCAAACACTCGTCCCCCACCAAGACCTTACCTGGGACAATGCCAAATCTGCCGTGTTCAAGGGCACACTGCCAAATGTTGCCCATCTTTTCGCCTTATTCCCATTCACAATGGTAATCTTTTCAACACATCTCCCTATCCACCTTCACCACCACAAGCCAATATGGCAACTACTGGGAACCAACAGTCTTGGCTACTCGACAGTGGTGCTTCTCACCATGTCACCACAGACATGAACAACCTTTCTCTCCATTCTCCATACAATGGAAATGATGATCTCCTGATAGGTGATGGCTCAACCCTTCCAGTAACACATACTGGTTCCACTTCCCTTCCCTCTTCTAATCATACTTTTCAATTAGACAAAGTGTTGTGTGTCCCATCCATTCACAAAAATCTCATCTCTATATCTAAGTTTTGCAAAACTAATTATGTTTCGATTGAGTTCTTACATAATCTGTTTTTTGTGAAGAGTCTTCGCATGGGCGAGATATTGCTGAGAGGTCACGCACATAATGGCATCTATGCATGGCCACTTCACTCACCACTATTGGCCTTTTCAACCATCAAAACAGTTTCCTTCCATGGCATCACAGACTCGGGCATCCTGCTCCTTCAATCCTTCACCAAATTGTGACTCGCAATAATCTAGGACCTTCACCTTCCATGTCAAAAACTCAGTTCTGTAATGCCTGCTTATGCAATAAAAGTCACAAGCTTTCCTTTTCCACATCTACTATTCTGTCCACTCATCCCCTTCAATTCATATTTTCGGATGTCTGGACCTCCCCTATACTGTCCACCACAGGTTATAAGTACTACGTCATATTTATTGATCACTTCACTAGATATGTGTGGTTTTACCCTCTCCATCGAAAATCTGATGTCAGGTCTGTGTTCCTCAAATTCAAAGCCCTTACTGAAAACCACTTCCAAACCAAAATCAAACACCTATACTCAGATAACGGTGGTGAGTACCTTGCTCTCGCCAACATTCTCTCTGATTCTGGCATTGCCCACTTAACAACTCCACCACATACGCCTGAGCACAATGGTATATCTGAGAGAAAACACCTGCACATTGTTGAGACAGGCATGGCATTACTCACACAGGCTTCCATACCCTCAGCATTCTGGCCCTATGCCTTTTCCACTGCCGTGTACCTCATCAACTGCATGCCATCACCCACTTTGAACCTTCAATCCCCGTTCCAGAAGATATTCCAGACAGAGCCCAATTACTTCAAACTGAAAATTTTTGGCTGCCTTTGCTATCCTTGGCTGTGACCTTACACTGCCCATAAACTTGAATCCAACTCACACCCCTGTGTGTTTCTTGGTTATTCCCTCAGCCAGAGTGCCTATTACTGCTATGATCCCTAATCCACCAAAATCCATGTCTCACGCCATGTGCGATTTGGGGAATCTGTGTTCCCTTTTGCATCCCTAACTGCCCAAACGACAAGTCATCCAAGTTCATCTTCTGCCATTGACACGTGGATTCCACCCATCCTACATGTCCATCCCTCCACCACAAATACATCTCCTCCTGTTACTCTAGACGTGGCACCCTCGGTTCCACTCGTCACTTTGACTCCAGAATCCACCCACACACCAAATTCATCCATACCATCTGTCACCCTCTCTAATAGCTTAGATCACCACTCTTCACCTCTGGTTAATCCATCACCGCCTTCATCTACCACTCAGCCACCCAACACCAGTGTTGTCTCCACCCATTCTATGACAACCAGAGCAAAAAATAACATTCGTAAACCCATCCAAAAATTGAGTCTCCACACACAGCTTGTCCAAACCAGTGATGTCGAACCAACTACAATTACAAAGGCACTCAAAGACACTCGTTGGCGTCAAGCCATGTCCGATGAATGTGATGCCTTGGTTCGCAATGGCACCTGGGATTTAGTCCCACCTTCTGCTCAACACAATGTTGTAGGTTGCAAGTGGATATATCGAATTAAAAGAAATTCGGATGGCACAGTTCAACGGTTCAAAGCTCGTCTCGTAGCGAAGGGCTTTCATCAACGTCCAGGAGTTGATTATCTGGACACATTCAGTCCAGTAATCAAACCCACTACCATTCGGGTTGTGCTGAGTATAGCCATTTCTAAAGGCTGGCCACTGCAACAGCTAGACGTCAACAATGCGTTCCTTCAAGGACGCCTATCTGAGACTGTATTTATGCAACAACCACCGGGGTTTGTGGACACGGATCACCCTTCACATGTGTGTCAACTCTGAAAAGCAATCTACGGTCTAAAGCAAGCTCCGCGAGCCTGGTATCAGGAACTTCGGAATTTTCTTGAGCAGATTGGGTTCAAGAATTCGCATGCAGACACATCCCTGTTTGTTCTTCGTGATCGTGCTCACGTTATTTACATATTGGTGTACGTTGATGATCTCATAATCACGGGAAGTAATGCTGCACTGGTTCGTTCATTTGTTGATAATCTTGCCTCCAGGTTCTCACTCAAAGTTCTTGGTCAATTGTCGTATTTTCTGGGGGTAGAAGTAATACCGAACAGACAAGGCATTTTGCTGTCGCAAAGGAGATACATCATCGATCTACTACAGAAAACCAAAATGACTGACGCAAAACCTGTGCTCACACCTCTCCCCACTTCACCAATTCTGTGCTCAAAGTCTGGGTCTCCATTGCCTGATCCTACTGAATATCGCAAAGTTGTTGGTAGTCTTCAGTATCTGCTGCTTACAAGGCCTGATATTGCGTTTGCTGTGAATAAGCTCTCTCAATATATGCATTCACCAACTACAGAGCACTGGATCTTTGTCAAGCGTCTGCTACGGTACCTTTGTGGTTCCATCAATGATGGTCTTCAACTTCATCGCCACTCCCCACTTCAGGTTCATGCCTTCTCCAATCAACAGCGACTCCCTTGTTCAACTACAGGCATATTCCGATGCTGACTGGGGAGGAGACAGGGACGATTTTTCTTCAACAAGTGCATACATTGTATACCTTGGTCGCAATCCAGTTTCTTGGATATCAAAGAAACAGCAGACAGTTGCCCGTTCGTCCACAGAAGCTGAATACCGAGCTGTTGCCAACACAGCTGCCGAGCTTAATTGGTTAAGTTATCTTCTTGCTGATCTTGGAGTCTCTCAATTCAATTGTCCAGTCATTTACTGTGATAATGTAGGAGCCACACAACTGTGTTCCAATCCAGTATTTCACTCGCGCATGAAGCATGTGGCCATCGATTTTCACTTCATCAGAGATCAAGTTCAAAAAGGAAGTCTGAGAGTAGCTCATATGTCCTCTGCAGATCAATTAGCAGACGCTCTCACCAAGCCTCTGCCACGCACGAGATTTCAACAACTACGGTCCAAGATTGGAGTTCTTCCCCGACCTCCGTCTTGAGGGGGCATATTAGAGATATATCTTCAGTTTAAATTATCTCTTCAGTTTAAATTCAAATTCAAAAATGTAATCCGGAATACATAGGATGCTAGCTTTATCTTATCACTTGGGTTGATCAAACCCATCTGTAATTCTGTATTTAAAGTCCAGTTGAGATGAATGAAATACACAAGATTGAATATCAAAACACTATTATCTTATACATCCACAAAATTTTAATAACTTAGTGGTGATCTATTTAAAGCACATTAATAAATATTCCGAAATATCTATTTCATAAAGGTTGTGTTGATCTGATGAATTAAGAATTAGAAATGGATGGTACGAAAGATTATTTTAAACTTCTATATTGGAATAAAAATAATCTATTTTTCTTCCAGAAATATGGACTATTTAGGCTATAAACAAATAAATTCACACTGTCATTTGATTATTCTATTTATTCTCTTAGAGATTTGGTCTTTTTTAAATTTTTTGAATTATCATAAAACTTATCTCTTTAAGATCCTTGTTGACGCGTTGTTCTTGACTATAAGATCCATTGTTGAGCGATTTTCTATGACTATAAAACTCATTTGTTGGATATTAAAATTAATAATAAATATTCTCAACTCGCTTTCAAGAGTTTTGACCATATCCTTGATACAACTATATTAGAATTGACTTTATATTAAAATATTTCTTGTGTGTGATATATGTTAACTTCACGGCAACAATTGCAATATGCCAAGCAAAACTGGATTTAATAATTATTGAATGGAAATGTTGGCTATTAAATAGCCTTACAAAAAGTAACAGAAAGACCACAAATTCAGCCCACTATCTGTGCTAACAGAAATGGTAACGTGTACAATGGAAATAAGAAAAAGTCTTCCTAGTAAATAGGAACATTATTTGCAGAACAAAGAATAATTCTTATCAAATCCCTCCCTTAAACTTACTGTCAATCAACAGTTAGTTTATACTATCAGCATCACAGACACCCATCATCCTTCGAAGTCTTTGAAAAACATCGACCTTTAAGGGTTTTGTCATTATGTCTGCTACCTGATCCTTGCTCCCACAATGAATTAAAGCAATCGAACCTTCCTTCGTGAGATTCCGTAGAAAATGATACCTCACATCAATATGTTTACTTCGACCATGCATCACAGGATTTTTGGACAATTTGATGGTTGAACTGTTATCACATCTGATCAAAATACAGTTCTCATCATTGTATTCAAACTCCTTCAGTATTCTTTTCATCCATATGGCTTGACACGCACAAACTGCAGCTGCTATAAATTCTGCTTCTGTAGTGGACAATGTGACAATAGGCTGTTTCTTTGAACTCCACGTTACAGCACCTGAACTTAATAAAAACACATAACCACTTGTGCTCTTCCGATCTTCTATATCTCCTGCATAATCACTATCAGTGAATGCAAGAAGTCCATCATCTCCAACTTTCCTGTAGTAAATACCATAATTTACCGTTCCTTTTAAGTACCGCAGAACTCGCTTTACAACCTGTAAATGCAGCTCAGTTGGCCTTGACATGAATCTGCTTATAAGACTTGTGGCAAACATCATATCCGGTCTTGTAGCAGTGAGATACATCAAACTTCCCACAATTTGTTTAAAATATGTCTCATCTATAGAAGCTGTTTGGCACGGCTTTTTCAAGCCGTGCCGCAGCTTTTGATTTTTTTTTAATTTTTTTATTTTATTTTAAATGAATATGTTTTAGTGTTTTTAGATCATTTTGATGTGCTGATGTCAAAAATGATTTTTAAAAAATAAAAAAACATCATTTAAATGTATTTCGGCACGAAAAGCTTTTTGAAAAGCTATGAAAAGCTACAGCAACAGCTCTCCCAAACACCCTCATAGTGGTACCATGTTCATCTTTATTGATCTTAAAACCTGGAATAATTGGACTGCTCACTTCATTACTTTCAAGCATTCCAAATCTCTTTAAAATTTCAAGAGCATAATTTCTTTGATATATAAAAATACCATCCGCTTGTTGAAGCACTTCTATCCCAAGAAAAAATCTCATGCTTCCTAAATCAGTCATATCAAACTCTCTCATCATTGAATTTTTGAAATCGCACATCATATTTTTATCATCACCAGTAAAAATCAAATCATCAACATAAATATTTACAATGATGATTTTTCCTGCTGCATTCTTCTTTGTGAACAGTGTTTGCTCACTATCACACCTCTGAAATCCCTCCTTGATAAAGTGCCCCTCAATTCGACTAAACCATGCTCGTGGAGCCTGCTTTAATCCATACAATGCTTTGTGTAATTTGTAGACCAAATGTTCCTTTCCTTCTATCTCGTAACCCTTTGGTTGCTCAATATAAACTTCTTCGCTCAGTTCTCCATAAAGAAAAGCTGACTTGACATCTAGCTGAAAAATCTTCCATCCCTTTTGAGCTGCCAGGGCAATGATCATTCTTACAGTGACCATTCTTGCTACTGGTGCAAAAACCTCCGTGTAGTCTATTCCATGTTTTTGCGAATAACCTTTAGCTACAAGACGTGCTTTGTGTTTGTCGATTTCGCCATGTTCATTGTATTTGGTCTTGTATACCCATTTGACACCAATCTTTTTTGCTCTGGTGGGTAGTTCACGCAAGGACCATGTGTTATTTTTTTAATTAAGCTGATCTCAATGTCCATAGCTTGTCTCCACTTTGCATCTTTTACTGCATCTTCAAAATAAATAGGATCTCCTGTGGACATATTCTGAACAATATGTGCTTCGTCTTCTATGTCCTCATCGACCAAAAGAACATAATCATGCAGGTAAGAAGGAGGATGTCGTGTTCTTTGATTTCGGGCTCTTTCTGCAGCATCATTAAACATTTGTGAAATCTCATTTTCACATTGCTGGGTTTTACTGCTTTCACCCTCTTCACAGCCTGTATTATGAACTCTTCCTTCAAATTCATTCACCCGTGGACTTCCCCTTGCATCACTCGCCCCTGCACTACTCACCATTTCATCATTTTCACTCACCATTTCATCATTTTCCCCATGAAACTCTTTACTGCCATGAAATTCTCTACTGTCGCTTACCCTCAAATTCCTTTCCCCATGTATCTCACTGTCAATTTCATTCACTCCAAGATTCCTCACTATTGTCATTCACTCGATCCCCTGCATTTTCACTCACCCCATGAATTTCAGTGTCTGCACTCACCCTCTCAACTTCATCACTGCCATTTTCTCCCCAATCTAAATCTAACAAGATTTGGCTTTCATAACATACATCCCAATTCCATTGTTCATCTTCCTCAAAAATGACATCTCTACTAACAACAATTTTCTTTGCTACTGGATCAAATAAACGATAACCTTTTGATTCTTCACTCACCCCTAACAAAACACATGGAAAACTCCTGTCATCTAATTTACCTCTTTTAGCAGCAGGGGCATGCACATGAGCTAGGCAGCCGAACACCCTGAAATGCTCAACTGAGGGCTTCACACCACTCCACGCCTCTTGTGGTGTGATATTCTTCACTGCCAAAGTAGGACAGTGATTCAAGACATAAAAAGTCCATTTTACAGCTTCAGGCCAGAATGGTTTTGGAAGCTTCTTGTCAGATAGCATCGATCTAACCATATTCATCACTGTGCGATTTTTCCTTTTGGCCACCCCGTTTTGTTGTGGCGTGTAAGCATATGTGAGCTGCCTTTTGATACCCATTTTATTGCAGTAATCTGTGAAATCAGTGGAAGTAAACTCCCCTCCCCTGTCAGTGCGTGAGCATTTGATGCTGCAACCTCTCTTTTTTTCAACCAATGTTGTAAACAATTTGAAGCAACACAGTGCTTCACTCTTTACTGTCAATAGGTATACCCATGATTTACGGCTAAAATCATCAATAAAGCATAAGGAATACCTTTTTCCACCATTTGAAGTAGGAGATATTAGGCCATATATATCCGCATGAATGAGCTCCAAAGGCTGACTTGCTCTCCACGTTGGCCTTGTCTGCATATCACCACGCTGTTGCTTCCCATGTATGCAATTTATGTAGACAGTGTGTGACTCTTGCAGCCTAGGAAGACCACTTTTGTTGCAAAACTTTCAAGCCTGAATAGCTAAGGTGACCGTATCTTCGATGCCACAAGAAAAACAGATCATTTGTGCTTGTATAAGAGCACCATTCTGAGGACACCTTGACAGTAACTGGTGTATGGGACAGCAGTATAAACATTCGGTTTATACTCATTTTGGTCTGAATATCAGACCCTTAAGTGGGTGATATATTTTGCAGAAGCCATGTTGAATTAAAATAGCCAAACCCTTCTCTTGTAGTTGGCCAATGCTCAAAAGATTGTTTTTGAGTTCTGGGACATAATATACCTCATTCACAACATGAGTAATTCCATTCAGAAATAGTTTAATACAACCCTTCCCAATCACATTCATCTTGCTATTGTTACCCAATTTTACCGAATGAACAAAACTCTCATCAAGATTATGAACATACCTCTGCTGCCACACATGTGATTTGAACACCCGGAGTCAAGAAACCAAGCTTCAATTTGTTCAGGTTCAGATGACTCAGTGTATGCCATTAGTAGCATATCATCAACTTGAACCTGCTCTGCTTCGGATAACTCAGTGTAAGTTATCAATTTCAGGTCTTCAACCTGATCTGATTCATGCGTCTCTGTGTATGCCATCAAAAGCATATCAGTTTCTGCACTTGCTTCCACATAGTTTGCTTCTTTATTCCATCTTGGACATTCATATTGAAAATGTCCAAGATTATGACACTTGTAACATTCCACAGTAGCTCTATTGAAGGCTGAACCTCCTCGTCCATGCCCTCGTCCTCTGTAACTTCCCCTTCCACGCCCATTGTTCCAGGTGTTGTCTGCTGTCTCCTTCAAAGCCTGCTCCAAAACACTGCTTTTATGGAATTTTTGTTCGTGTATAGTAAGAGAACTCTGCAACTCATCAATAGTAATTGTATCCAAATTCCTGGATTCCTCAATCGAACAAACTATGTAATTAAATTTGTCCGTGAGAGATCGAAGAATTTTTTCACATATTGTGACATCAGTCATGGCTTCTCCATACACTCTCATCTTATTTGCTACTGTCATCACCCTAGCAAAATAAGAAGTAATTGTTTCACCAGTCTTCATCTCCAAAACTTCAAAATCCCTTCGCAGGGCTTGAAGTGTTGCTCGTTTGACACGAGCATTTCCCTCATATTTGGTCTTCATTGATTCCCAGATCTTCTTAGAAGTATCCTTTTCCAAGATTTTCTCCAAAATGCTCCTGTCAATTGCTTGAAAAACATAGTTCTTGGCTTTGAGATCCTTTAGCTTCCATGCATCAAGCTCTTTCTATCTTCCTTCTGACAGTGGTTGTTCCCCAATTGCTGGTTCTTCAAAACCAGTTTCAATTAAACACCAATATTCCTTGCTGCGAAGAAAAATTTCCATGAGCATGCTCCAATGGTCATAGTGACCATCAAAGCGTGGAATAGCTGGTTGCACAAAATGCCCTTCAGAAGACATTGCTCTCTTCACCTCTCTCTGTATAAAACTCTCACAAAAAGCTGCTGCTTTATTTTCAGTTCCCAGTGGGGGCTCTGATACCAGTTTGTTAACTTCACGGCAACAATTGCAATATGCCAAGCAAAACTGGATTTAATAATTATTGAATGGAAATGTTGGCTATTAAATAGCCTTACAAAAAGTAACAGAAAGACCACAAATTCAGCCCACTATCTGTGCTAACAGAAATGATAACGTGTACAATGGAAATAAGAAAAAGTCTTCCTAGTAAATAGGAACATTATTTGCAGAACAAAGAATAATTCTTATCAATATATGTATATATATTTTGGTCATACGAGGAATTAGAAAAACACTAGGAAATTATCAAATATAAACGAAAATAATGGTAGAAACAATATCGTTGGTAAATTACAACAACAATTATCAATGGAATATTACCTAACCATTTCTCTTTTATTCATTGATGAATAGTTGTTCATGGATACCGAGTGAATTACGGTTGGAAATTAAGAAATAAAAAAAAATGAGGTGTCATTATTGCAAATAAAATAGAGGAAATATGCTTCCCATGGAGTCTACGCCAGTTACATCTTTAGCTATAACGAAAGTGTATTTTAAACCTCTATATTGGAATAAAAAATAAAATATTTTGAATATTTCTTCCAGAAAATATGGACTCTTCAGCCTAATAAAATAATAAACAAATAAATTCACTTATGTCATAAGTTTTTTTAAAAAGTTTGTTTATTGTTTTTTTTTCAAGAAACACACAATTTCCAATTCTTGGAGAGAAACGATGACAACCTTTCGCTCATCTGGAACTAAATTTGGGTCTGGAGGATGGATCGTTTGGTACACTCTATAGAAATCCAATTCAAAGTATCTCAAATACAACAACTGAGTATGGATACAAGTGGTAATATTTCAACTATTGGTTCCTTGCAATAAAGTTTGAGCTACCAATCTCCAATCATCTTGGTGTGAGACAACCCACCTTAGGTTTTAGATGGCTAAACTTTGTTGAGATTGTGAGAAGTTGCAGGGAATTGAAGAAATTAAGAAGAAGAATGGTGTTCTAAGAAGGGAAGAGAGAAGAGAGAGAGAGAGACTGAAATTTGAATTTATTTATTGTTGCAATATTTCTACACACACATGCCATGTGTTTAGCATCTTTATATACACATTTCAAATACCATATACTATCATCATGTATATTCTAGAATACAGTTTCATTATTCTAGAATATACATTCATTTACACTCTAACATCCCCCTTCAATCTCTTGTTTTGATAAACTAAGCATGAGATTGCAGCAATGAAAACAAACACATGAGTACTTAATCCTTTTTAATAGAAATCAGTTTCGAAAATAGAAAGAAGAGAATAGAAAGATGAGTTTGAATTTAATTGAGAAGATTCTAAGAATTTGAGAAGAGATGGACGATAGGGGATAAAATTTGTTTGAATTTCATTTGTCTACTTAAGTTTTTCATTTGTTGATGAATTTGAGAAGAGACGGATGACAGGGAAGAAACGGGAGGGAAGAGAGGGGATAGAATTTATTTGAATTTTATTTATTTACCTGTTGATGAATTTCTTAATATGTGTAAAAATTTATTTTCTACTTCTCGATGATTTTTTTCTTTCTTTCTCTCTTTTTTTGTGCAAAACAGCATTAAGGGCACACACAAAATGGCAACAAGAATACAAACGACACCATACAAAACACAAAACCTTGGGTTTCACAGCTTATTCCTTTCTCAGCCGCCTCAGCCTCTTCTCTCTTCTCTGCCAAATCTTTGCACTTCTTCTTGCCTTAACAACATACAAAATGAAGTAGAGCTGGAAGGGCATGACACAAACATGAACCTGACTCCGTCGATGCCTCAGCTGCCTTCTCTAGCGGAGCTACAACGTCGGTCCTCTGGTGACCCGAGCTCCAGATCAGCTTCGCCGAGAGTAAAAGTCATCTTCTGCCATATTGCTTCTATCCTCCAGCTAGTGAAACTGGCTCAGTGGCAGCTTCCAATGAGGATAATGGTTGGGCAGGTTTACAATCTGCAACATTTGCTGAGGAATTATCAACGCCTGGAAAAGTTGTTCCAACAAAAGCTGTAGAAAATAAAACTCAGTCCAATTCTGGAATTGAGGATTTATTTAAAGATTTGCCTTCTTTAGCTACCCCTTTAGTCTCAGAGAAACCCCAAAAAGATGTGAAAAATGATATAATGAGCCTTTTTTTTTTGAGAAGTCCAATATGGTATCACCGTTTGCGATGTATCAACAACAACTTGCTATGCTGGCGCAGCAACAACAACTTTTGGCTGCACAAAATTGGCCAAACATGGGGTACCAAATTCCTGGTTTGATGATGCCAGTAGCAGGGCAAGGTGACTTGCAGAAACTTATGCAGACTGGTAATATAGGAATGACACATCCAAGAGGAAGCGCTGTACAATATCCAACATCTACTTTGTATGACATGGGGCAAGTTACCCCTGCCAATGGTGTGAAAAGCTCTGGGGCCATCGTCCCAACGGTAAAGCCAGAGCCAAAACCCTCAACATCCACGGTTGCCATTTGTAGCATCAGAGAGCCTTCGCCTCGGTTGACAATGTTGAGATGCCTATAGCCTCAACACCAAGATTCACAATGTTTTTTTTTTTTGAGGATCTGAATTCTCCTTTTCCTCTGTTGATACCTCATCAATGAGACTCAAGTACTTTGCTTCCTTCTGGTGAAGTGACACTATGGCTTGAGCTTCTGCCAATATTGATCATGCATCATCGTCAGTAGAATAAAGGATTCTCTTCATCGCTGCAACCACTGGTAGGTTTTCAATCCCAGGGCTCTAACACAAAATCTCAATATCTTTCTACCTTGTCGAAGCTGGAGAGGCGTTGATTTGGTGGCTTTAGCAGAGTAAAAGTCCCTCTTGCTGAAGTAGATGAAAAAGAGTCTGACCTTGATTTGGCATGGAAAATGCCAGATGTTGCCATAGCAGCAATACGGATCTATATTTCAAAGAAGAACAAAGAAAACATCAAATTTGTCTTGAACAATGAGTTTCTTCATCTGTAGTTTTTTTTTTTTTGAATGATCCATTGAAGGATCAGATTGCGGAAACTTGGATCAATTCATGCGCTAGTATAAAAGTTCTGATACCATGTTGAGATTGTAAAAAGTTGCAGGGAATTGAAGAAATTAAGAAGAAGAATGGTGTTCTGAGAAGGGAAAAGAGAAAAGAGAGAGAGAGACTGAAATTTGAATTTATTTTCTGTTGCAATATTTCTACACACACATGTCGTGTGTTTAGCATCTTTATATACACATTTCAAATACCATATACTACCATCATGTATATTCTAGAATACACTTTCATTATTCTAGAATATACATTCATTTACACTTTAACAAACTTAAGTGATTGTGCAAGAGTTGTTGTCGATCCTCAATTGTATGTCGTCTATAATTTATTTACTATTTTTTCTAATAGTTGAGCTACTTCCAAATTTAGAAAATCAAGGTTTAGGTATGAATGTATTTGAAGAGGTGAAAATGGGTGAATATTTGTAATAAATAAAATCAACTGGTTCGTGGATTATTTAATTGATGTATATTTGTAGGTAATGATAGTCTCTCACATAAAAGAGGTTTGCCAATTTTTTTTTAAAAATAGGATATAAGATAATGTTATTTATTTTTTATGCTTTAATTTTGTTTAGATGATGAAGTGAAGATTATTAGTGAGTAATATGGACATTAGCATTGATGTTTCTTGTAGCAACATTTCTTATAAGTATTTGTAAGTAATGATAGTTTGTCACATAGAGAAGGTGTTGCCAAATATTCTTTTTTTTAAATAGGATATAAGAGAATGTTATTACCTTTTTATGCTTCAATTGTTAGATGATGAAGAGAATATCATTATTGAGTAATATAGATATAAGAGTTATTGATTCTTCTAGCAGCATTTTTCAGCATTTTTAATTTATTTTATGTACCTTGTTGTGTGATTTTTTGTATGAGGTATATAAAAAATAAAAGAAATATGCAAAAAAAAAAAGTCTTTGATGTTGGGAAAACATGGTCTTGTGGAGGGATTTCAGACCTCTACATGCCTCGGAGGCTATCTAAGAATTTTATATCCAGCACATAATGTCTGAATGTTTCGTTCAGCAATTACAGTCTAGTGCATGGAGATTCAAGGTTTACTTACCACACACAAGTGGATTCATTTTTGTTTATTTTGCATGTGAAGTGGATGAGAAAATTTTGTTTTGTTTCATAATTATCTTTTTTGAATTGTTGTTTTATAAGAAAATATTTAACTCATAGTAACTTCTTTTTATAAGAAAATATTTTGGAAAATATTTTGAAATGAGGACCATTAGAAAAAGTTCCATAATATCATGGATTCCAGGCGTACAAGTTTGTGGTAAGTTGAATTTCAATAATTTTTCATAAGTTATTTAAAAAAAAAAATGTTGACTATTTTTTTAGAAAACATGTAACTCTTGATTGTAAGAGTGATATATGGAAAATCCTTGAACTCAACAAGAACTCGACTTGGATTTGTGGTAGATAAACTCATCCTTTTACTTTGAAAACCCTAGAATCGAAGAAACACAACTTGTATTTCTTTCTCTTTTGTTTGTGACGAAGCATCAACTTCTTCTATTTCTTTTCACTTTCGGATAGTAGAAATAGTAAGGAGATAAGAGAGCAAAAATATATTATTTGAACTCAAATTTCCTTTAATTTCCATGTTCCTTTTTTCCATATTGTTTTTAGTAAAACTTTGTTGATGAGCCCCAAAATTATTTTCAAACTTGTGCCTGTTTGGGAGTGCGGTCGAGGTTGCTTTTGAAAATATTTTTTATTTAGAAATATATCAAAATAATATTTTTTTTTATTTTAAAAATATTATTTTTGACATGAGTACATGAAAATGATCTAAAAACACCAAAAAAAATTAGTTTAAAGTAAAAATAAAAAAAAAATATTAATTTTTTAAAACAATTTTTGAAACATATTGTCAATGTCAAATGTGCTAAAACATCAAGGAATGAATGGCTAAAACTAATAATACTATGGATTAATATCTATCCATTGTGTCTTTTCTTGTTGGACCAATGCCTTGGTGAATTTGGGTTCGAAGCAAATGATAATGGCCAAAAAAAGTTGTCATATACTTGTTAGATCAAATTCAAATGATGCTTCCATGTCTCTTTTTCATTATTAATTTAAGCAAATTGCACAATGACAATTGCATTATCACATTACTTGTGTTGGTGAATATAAATATGATATAATTCTTGAATTAGCATACAAAGCGAGTTTTAAAAATTATGATATCATTAATCTTTTATATTCAAAACAAATTAGTTAAATTATATATTCTTAAAATTTTAAAAATAAAAATAGCAAAATATTATTCCATAATTTTTTTCATTTATTGTTTGTTGTAGATACATCAGTTAGCCGATACTTGTTCAACATTGTGTTTTTAAAATAATTTAAATTTTGTTTATATTTTTTAATATTTTTTAATATTTTTAATATATTAATATAAATATAATTTTTTATAAATAAAAAATTATATTTTAATATATATTTCTAAATAAAATTATTTTAAAAAACAATTTGAAAAAAAACTCTATCTAGCCTTCATGGGTCCCAACGGCTCCGACATTCAGCCTATATATATTATCCATCTATATTGTGTAACCATTTTCAATCAGGATGCCAATCTGGTTTTGTTCGGTCAGTTGAAATGTTTTGTTTTAATTAAAATAATAGATAAAATAATATTACTTTTATCTCGGATCAAACTCTGGTGAATTCCAGATTTTTTAGCCAGCCTAAACATGCGAAATCACATAGCAGGTGCCGTTTCAGCCTTGAAAAAAAAAAAAAGAATGAATGAATTGAATAACCCGTCACCCCAAGTCCATTCCATTCCCCATATCAATTTGCCTCATAATCTCAAATCCCTAACATTTCTCCTCAGAGTTGATGGGGATGGGGAGTTATTGATCACTTATCCGAGTCACGAGCGAATCCTCTGAGTAGACGGAGAGCAGAGAGGCGAGAGGGAGTTGGATTTGACTCGGAAGCAACTGTAGACTTGGAGGCATGAAGTTAGGAGTGACAAGAATGGAAGTATTAAAGAGGTTATGTAAGAAGAAGTGCTGGCAAATCAAAGGAAGTCCAAAAATTTTGTTTCAAATTTGTTAGGGTTGGAGTGTTTGGGTGCTTCGGTTAGGGCAAGTCCAACGGTTAAGGCATTCGAGAAGTCAAACCCAAAAAATTATCCTTTTAGCTTTTCTTTTTATTTTTATCAGCTCCAATGGGTAAGGCATTTTAATAGCCAAAATAGCTCATCACGACTTTAGGTGCTATTTGTAGCACTCCAACAAAAAAGCCAAAAAGTAAAAAAAGTAAAAATATCAGGTGCTTTAATCAATTGCATGAGCTTCTTCTTGAAAGCACCACAAGTGTGAATGTTATACCCTGCAGCTCTAGCATGGTATTCGCAGGTGAGATCGGGTTTGTACCAGTCAGGGTAAGGTGGATGCAAAGGTGCCTGAGGTTCATGAGCTATTTTCTCAATGCTTACCAACTTTTGATACATCTCATTCAAAAGCAATGGTAGCGGAGGTAACTGTTCTTGGGTTTTCTGGTAATTTCTTTTCGGGAAATTTTTAGGTGGATCTTTGGCTTGAAGATTGATGTTGACGATTTGAGATGAAGGGTAATGGTAGTTTTGGAATTGGTTGTTCCTACCCTTATAGTTGTCTTCAAAATGCTCGACATCTTTTCTCTTACCTTCAAAGCTTTTTTTCTCCACAGGTGCAGAAATTCTACCACTTTTGATTCCTTGCTCTATTCGCTCTGTCACGGCTACAGCATCCGTGAATTGCTGTGTTGAACTGCCCATCACATGTTCGTAATAGGGCGCTCTTAGCGTGTTGGCGAATAATGTCACCATCTCTTTATCTAGAAGCGGGGGATGTAGCTGTGCAGCGAGATCTCTCCATCTTTGAGCATATTCCCTTATGCTTTCTCTGTCCTTCTTCTCCATGTTGAACAAATTTGTTTTGTCAAGAGCAATGTCCATGTTGTACTTATATTGCTTGATGAAAGCATCTACCAGATTTTTCCAACTACGGATCCTGGTGTTGTCTAGTCTCATATACCAATTCAAGGTTGCCCCACTCAAACTATCTTGGAAAGAATGCATCAGTAGTTTTTCATCATGCACTACTTCTGTCATTTTGTTACAGTATGATTTTAGGTAAGTGACAGGGCATTGTATCCCAATGTATTTGATAAATTCAGGGACACGAAACTTCTTTGGTATTTCAATGTTCGGGACTAGACACATTTCTGCAGCTTGTACCGGGTCATATAAGTTTACCCCTTCAATCGCCTTTATCCTGGCTTCCAGCGTCGCCATCTTATCTTGGTCGATACCCTCTGATGCTTCTATAACTGTTGGGGTTGGCGTAGGTGTCGACATTGTTGATTGTATAAAAGCTGGGTTTTGTTGCAGATCCTGAACCCTTTCTCCTATCACCTCTTCATGGTGGTTCATTTATTGTGTTTGAGTAGCTGCTGCGGGTCTAGTTGAAGGACCCTCACCAGAGGCATTTCTAAGTGCTTGCTCGAGTAAGCTGGTAAGACTAGCCACGCTAGCTTTCAGAGAGTCCAATTCTTCTTGACAATAAGCATCACGGTGTGCACGCTCTTCGTCCTCCATATTTCTCTGCTGGAGTCGAGTGGTAGGAGCTCTTCGGGGACCTATATTTCAATCTAATGATGATATGTTATGCACAATGATGGATACATGTGGATGCAAATGTATGTACATGTCCATCGAGTGAATTATTGGAGAGCTTGCACCTAAAGACAAGTTCTATGTCATTAATAAGGGATAAGCTTTCGATCTGGTCTCAAAAGGTCTATGAACTGCCCAGTGACCGCCTTACGAGAAGGTGGTGTAGGGGTTTACAAGAAATGGTTTGGGCACAATATGACCGTCATTATCAAGTAAACAGTCAGTTCATAGTTGGATGTTTCACAAATCTGAACCCCGACTGAAAGTCATGAGGCAAACTGTTAATCCCCACCTAACTTAGAATTGGGTTTATTCAGGAAATAAAATGCATGATGACATTAATTCAAACTCGATGATATGCATTTACTACATTAATTAAAAAATGTAGTAAGAATGTGAGTAAAAAAATGAACTCAAAAACAACAATCAAACAAACAATGCTCAGTCCAGTAATGTCCTCAGCAGAGTCACCATCTGTCGCGACTATGATTTTTTTTTACGCGCTTCGTGCCCCGCCATCCCCTATATTAGGAGAGACAACGACGCGCGGTGAAAATGAGGGGTGTGTTTTATAGTCACAAAATTACGACTATAAATATTAGAAGTCGCCACCTAGTATTACGGTCACTAAGAACCTATTGGTCTGCGAGAGTCTTGGGTAAGGAGACTTGTTGCGCAAGGGGAAGACGTATCACCCCTAGTGCACCTTACCTAAGGTAAGCTGCATTGTTGTTTGATTGTTTTTCTAAGTTAAAATTTTTACACTACATTTTTTTAACATCATTTTTTGGTCTGTGGGTGTACTTTACAATGTAATTTTACACTGCAGTTAGATAATCTTTTTGTTATCTTTGGATGTACTTTACAATGTAAATTTACACCGTAGTTAAAACCCTTTTTTTATCCATGGATGTATTTTACAATGTAAATTTACGCCCTAATGGATAAAACAAAAATAGTTATAATTATTTTTGATATTTTGGTCAAACTCAAACGGATAATTGTAAACCGGTTACGATATCCAATTTTCGTTTTAAAACATGAGAAAGATGCAACATAATTTTACAGAAAATAATGATGGGAAAAAACCTTGGAATTTGGCCGTATGCATGAAAACAAAACACATTTTTTGTTTTTTTTATTTTGTAATAATAAAAATATTTTTAATGTCAATTTGTATTTTTTATTTTTTTTCATTTTTATTTTTTGGGAGGTTGGGCCGGCAGCCTACATTCCTTGGGTTGGGCTTCCAGTCCAGATGGGTTGGAAGCTCAACTTATTATGGGCTGGGCTTCCAGTTCTTGTGGGCTGGAAGCCCATCTCAGCCAACCCGCATGAATAGTGGGACGTAAATCACGTCCCACTACATGCGATGCTGGGGAAAATGATGAATAATGCCAAATTTTTGAGTGAGATGAAAGGTGTACCTAATGATACCGTTGGGTAAAGGAGATCAAGATGAGTATCCCAGTGGTGGTGGCGTCGTCAACGGTGGCTTGTGGTGGCTGGAGAAAGCCTCCAAAGGTGACGGGGCTTACGTTGCAGCTGCTGCAACCGCCCTTGTTGACTCGCCGGAGAGTATACTTAAGTTGCTGGCGTGAAGGGGAAACTCACGGTGGTGATAAGGGTGGTTTTGGATGGTTGAATGGCCTCTAATGGTGGAGAGAGAGAGAGAGCCCAGAGACTGATTATAGAGAGAGAAAGGGGCTGTGAAACCGGGGACAGAGAGAGAGAGAGAGTTGACCCCGAGGAAGATGAAGATGATGGTGTTATTCCGTGTGATCTTCCCTTGTTTTTCTTGTTTTTATTTGCTAAAAACTCCCATGAATTCTAGAACTTCCCCTCGTTTTTTCTTCGTTTCTCCTCTGTTTTGCTCTGTTTTTTTTTGTCTCCCTCTCTATTTTTTTCTCTTGTTCCATGCAGCATCCATGGCTGCTATTTATAGGGGACTGAGGCACCCCTCATGCACATTGCATGAGGTTGTTGCCTCTGCCTCTGTCTCTGAATCTGCAGAGGGCTGCGGCGCCGTGTCCTGCACTGTTCAGGTGTCAAAACAGTGCAGGCACATGCAAATTTGGTTTTGAGAGAAAATATAATTTGGTCCCTAAATTTGCAATTTTTCTAATTGCATCTCCAATTAGCTTTAAACTTTTAATTTTGTGCAATTGTATCCCCGTCAGAAAAACGAGAGCATCCTTAGCTTTGCGCGCCTTTTTTATTTTGGTCCTTGGTTTCTAATTTATGTGATTTAACCCTCAATTGATCATTAAACTCTCAATCATTTTCAATTTGACCCCTGATTCACGCGATTGGCTGGGAAAAATTCAATTGGGTCTCCGAAAATTTCAATCTTCTCAATTGAGCCCAAATTAAGCTCAAACACTTGATTTCTTGCCAATTAAGCCCTTAATTAATTTGATGTGACCAATTTAAAGTATAATTAAGTCCTTGCACTTAATTAAATCCTTCAATTGGACCCTAAATTAATTCCCGATTATAATTAAACTTTAAATTGGTCGACGATTAAATCAAATCAACCCATAAAAATATAATTATATCGTTCAACTTAATTTTTACACATATTTATCCAATGATAAATTATTTTTGCCTTAAATCTGTATTTTCCTCTATTTTTGGAACAAAAGAGATACGATCGGACTCTCGAAAATAACCAAAATTTCCACATTGATTTTTCTATCAACACCGACCCCTTTTATTTTTATTTTATTTTATTTTTGGGTGTATTTTGGGGGAGCAACCCAGAAATTGGGTTATGACAAAGATGGTGATGGGGAAGAAGATGTTGAAAACAAAAAATATATATTAGTGGAAAAAGAAATAAAATAAAATGTATAACTAGGGGAAAAAAACACTGTAGTTGGAAACAAAAAAACAAAAAAAAAGCATAATAAGAAAAAAAAACAAGGTAAAAAAAGTATTGTAGCAGGAAAGAAGGGGAATGAAAGCTGACCCAGACACCCTGATTATTAAAATAAAATGAGTCCGAGAATTAGTCGTGGTGCGCGTAAGCTGGTGTAGATACCCTGGTTATAAAAAAATAAAATTGGGTTTGGGGATTAGTCATGGTGCGCTTAAGCTGCCCCGGACACTAAAAAACAAAAAAAATATATAAGTGGAAAGAGAAATAAAAAAAAAAGTATAACAAGGAGAAAAAATAGGAGAAAAAACACAAAAAAAACAAAAAAAAAAATTGGGTTCGGGGATTAGTCTTGTTGCATTTAAGCTGGTCCGGACACCCTAGTAATAAAAAATAAAACAAAAAATATATAAGTAAAAAAGAAATAAAAAAATTATAACCAGGTAAAAAAACACGAGAAAAAAAAATTATAACGGGAAAGCAAAGAAAACAAATTGCACTATAGCTGAGAATAAAAAATAAAAAAAACCTATAGCAGAGAAGCATTATAAAAATCCACAGTGAAATGTGTGGGAAGCTACAGTGATTTTCCCCACTATTTTAGTATATTGTTAATATTATAAGATTTTACAATTAGCGATTTTCTTTTCTAGATAAGAAACTCGCAATCGCAAATGTCAAAGTCCACTAGGTAGTATATCGTGACCCGTGAACATATTAAGTGGGTGTTTGGCGCGGCGGTTCAACCTATGTTTGTGTTGAATCACGACTCCAACCACATTGCTATCAAACGGGACCCCAACTTTTGGCAGTAGGTCCCACTATAAAAAAATAATTCACGCCGCGATAGCGAAAGCAATTGAGAGTTGCTTTTGTAGCTGCGGCGTAAAATTGAAAATACACTGCGGTGCTTCCACGGGCATCAGTCGAGAATCCAGACATGAGAGTATCCAATTAAAAAAAAATCCATCAAAATATCATAGTTACCAACAAATGTCAAGGTAAAAAAGAAGGGTAAGAAAAAGGATGGCAAGAACCACAAACCTGTTGCAGATTGATCTTGATAATGATTCTTCTTGTAACTAAAATTCTTCTTCTTCTTCTTCTTCTTCTTGATAATGCCACCAGCTTTCACGTCCAGTGCTTTGCCCTTCAGCTTCCCCTCTATCACATTCTCGTACACAAACGTCATTCTCCCGACCAGGATTCACCACTAGCTATGATTCAACCTTTTTTTTTAATTATTTCTCTGTTGAAATACAAAATCAAACAACAATGTTTCACAAGACAGGGGGAGAAGAGAATGAATCAATTTTTCTGGGATGGAGATTGAGATTGGAAGAGGAATTCACATGGCGTGGGAGAGGGGGGTACTTGAAAGACTGGCAGGCAGGTTCTGGACAAAAGTCGAAGCCTCTATAACACCTATGATTTTTCCAAGTGTGTGCATGAGATTAGAGTGAACCATCCAATGACATGTCGTTTTTAGCTCCGCTAGTATTTCTCGTTTATGCCGTGTTAGGACTGATGAAAACTTGAGAGAGAGAGATGATTACTTTTTACTAATATAAAATATTGATGATAAAATAAAATATTTAATTTATTAGAAGACAATCACAAGGTTTGCAATCCTATTTTTGTTACTGAAAATATTTGAACAAATATTGTTCCTCGATCAAATAGTCAGGGATCGCAAACGCGTTCACGTATGAATTTAATTTATGATGAAATTACAAGTAGGTTGATAAGAGAATAAAAACAAGTGTTTAATTTACTTCATTTATTTCAAATATTTTGTTATTATAATTATTAATAAATATACGAAATTATTCGAACAAAATATTTATTAATGTGTACGTATGTGTGTGTATACATATGTATTTTTAATTAATTTCACAAGTTGACAGCAATATGAAAAGCATGGTAACCAAACACATAAAACTGTTTTTCATTAAACTCAACCTCAACCACAGTTTTAACCAAACACAAATTTTAGTTACGAACCGCAGCTAAAAGCGCTTTTCATAAATCTGTTTTTTTCAACCTCAACCACAACAGCAACAGTTGGTATATTTAGCTTTAAATATGATATATATAGGTATCCTAAGTAAATTGGTATAATTTAATTAAATAAAAAAAATTTATAGTAAAAGGTCCAATTTTTATATTTTAAAAAGTAATCATGATAACTTGAAAAACAAATTCAAAAAGTGAAAAATAAGTCGGTTTAATTTTTATTTAATTAAATATTGAATGATAAATTTGGGTTAAAGAGATAAAATAAAACTCAACACAAGTTAATCAAAGTGCATGACAAACAAGTAACTTAGATAATAAAAAGCTAACTAA